>SZWC01003340.1:65812-76723 GCA_023375785.1 Penium margaritaceum | reverse complement strand
GGGGGGGGGGGGGGGGGTGGGGAGGAGGTCGATCAATGGTGCAATAGATGTTGCAAGGCCACGTCAGCGACGGCGACCGACATTCGTCGACCGGCATTGCTGAGTTGAAGATTTCCTAAGGTGTTTAAGGAAGTACACCTCTTGAACACATTGCAAACCCTACCCCTAGTTATTACACGGGATTTTGAGTTCCGCTTGTGTGTGGGCACTTATTGTGGGGTTGCTATCTCGTGGCCTGCTAGGTTCCCTGGCAGTGCATGGAGAGCCTTGGACCACCCCATGGATGAACTCGTAAATGCCCCACCAAACCAACCCCTAACTGTCCCAAACCCCTCAGAAAAGGGATTTGTGATAGTTCGGGTGCAGAAGCATTGAAAACAGCCTATCCAGAGCGCGTGCTCACAGCTTCGACATGACCAACTGTAACAAGCGTCCATTTCCCATAGTATGATTGGTAGGGTTTGGCAACATGGTGCTAGAAAAAATTCGCTAAAGAATGGACTGTGGACTGTCACAATTGAATCTACCGGGTACATAGCCACTCGCCTGTAAATGTGTAATTGACATAACAACATTGCTGTAAAAAGAACAAGGGTGTTTCAGTGCAAAAGGATTATTTTCATCAATGTTAAACCAAGACGGGGAATGTTTCACAGAAATTCAAGTACGCATGCCAGATTGATGCCTTAACTACTATCGTTGTGATTTTCACTGTATGTGTTTGGGTAAGATTCCTTGCTCTGCCTTGCAATCATGCCATGGCCCAGCTCACGGCTGTATTTCCACCCATAACCCCACCCATGCCCCCACACATGCCTAGTTCCATGCAAGTGGCACCCTTTTGAATCCTGCTTTGTCCTGTTGCACTTGCATCGTGGCTAGCATTCAGACAAGCCGCATTGCAATGCATCCTTTATGCAGGTGGAGGTATGCTCAAGCCTTTCTTTTCTCCTTGTAGAAGAGCTCGACGGCAAGCACCATGTTCACGTCTTCCTTCTCCACAGCTTGAAGGCACTTTACGTAACATTACTGCGGCATCTTCCTTGTCACCCGCCTCAGGGTCCCCCTGCACAAGCAGTAAGTAGTCATAAGAAAGCAGGCCAATGCTTTTACCAAATGGAGGATGTGGATGAATAGCGTCGTAGGAGGCACCTCTTGCAATGAGGGTAAAGTTAAGCAAAGAATGTGGAGGGAAAGATGGACGGAGGGACAGTGGTACTGAGGGACAGATGGATGGAGGGACTGCATGACTGATGAGCAGGTGGAGTGAGGCACTGCAAGCATGGATACGTGAGGATGGAAGGAAATGCAAGCATTTCTGTGTGACGGTGAGGAAAGCATTACCCTGGGAAAGAACAAAAAACGAGGTCACTGAAGGCAAGGTAAGCATAGTGGAGAAAGGCTCGCCAGCTTACACTTCTTTTTTTTTCCTTCTTTTTTCTAAACCTTTTAAACTTTTCTTCAATCAAGTCATCAGGGGACTGTTGCCATCCCAAAAACCGAGGTGGAAGAATGGTAACCGCCCAATACAAGGCCGGTCCTGCCGGTAAGGGACTTGATCTATGGACAACCCCTCCCCAGAGGAATTGATGTCTAGAATGATGTCCACTGTGCCAGCAGTGGATATCACTCTTACACTTTTTCATGCACGACAAAATGAAAGCTTGTGAACACACACCAAAATTGTGCAAAAGCTTGATTGCAGTGATGGTTGAAAGCATGGCGGTGTGCTTAACGGATGACAAAGGTAAGAACAGACAATGTCATGCCCGCCTGCCCACCGTCCGACAGGGTGGGTTTACAGATTATTGAAACACAGATTATTGAAATTTCTATAGCAAAATAAAAAACAATGATATGAATTGATAGAGGAACATCAATAAGACCAATTTGGATCCTGCAATGCTGGCTGCTAATGGTCCGGGT
Source organism: Penium margaritaceum (assembly GCA_023375785.1). Taxonomy (NCBI): domain Eukaryota; kingdom Viridiplantae; phylum Streptophyta; class Zygnematophyceae; order Desmidiales; family Peniaceae; genus Penium; species Penium margaritaceum. The sequence goes on along the minus strand of SZWC01003340.1, from coordinate 74,797 downwards.
GCCAGGTTTGGCTGATGTTGGCCGATATCAAGAAACCATGCAAACACCAGCAGATACTGGCAAAAAATCCCCAACATTGGTCACGGCGTAAGCTCCCCTCCTTGCTTCATCCAGCCTTGTGCATGGGACAGCCTCAGAAGATGATGAAGAAACAGTAGTATCGACCAGGGATGGTAAACTGCGGTATTGAATACCGCGGTACCAAAGTACCGCGGTACCCGAGGAACACGATACTCGTACCGCGGTATACAAGACTTTTGGCGGGTCAAGACCGACACCGGTACCGGTACCGCGTTACCAACGGTACTAGTAAACTACCGCGGCATTCCAGTCGTACCGTGGTACATCCTGTACCGTCGATTGTAAAACTCATTTTTTTAGTGGGGAAATTGATTAATACTGAAATCCTAGCGCGAATTCAGTAAAAATCTGTTGCAAATGTGTAGAATAGGCAAAAAAACAGTGACTTCAAATACAACTTCACGACTGTTGCTTTGAGTTTTGAAGTACCGCAGTACCATACCGTGGTACGGTACCGCGGTACAGAAGAGGGGTACCCCTTGAGGTGGGTACCGATACCGTACCGGGTACCGCCAAAAGAATACCGGTACCGCGGTACCACGATACCGCGGTACAAAACCGAGGTATACCGCGGTACCGGTAGTACCGCTGCCATCCTTGGTATCGACTGATCACTGCTCATACTTGTGTAGTCACAAGGCACCCACTGCTGGGCTATGTGCTGCTAATGGGTGCCTCAATTTCATGATGAGGGAGCCATTCAACTTCTCTGTTGAGGGAAAGTAAAGCACATCTGATTTCCCGCCGAGAGAAGGTGGTCACATGTGAGTTCATCCATGAGACGTCGCCCACCGAAAGACGCATGCAAATGTTTTTACAGCCACTTGCAGATTTCTCTCAACCAATAGAGTGGTCCTGTTGGAAGGAGGCCCTGTGCATCCCTATCAACTGGCACGGTGGTTTCTTGTAGTTACAGAAAAGTTAACTCCTGTACTTCAGGATGTTCCTCGCACCTGCGTTGGATGCTACTCCTGCACATCGAGGTTTTTCTCTGCACGGCTGTGATGCCCGAGAAGAAAGTGCCCTGGGGAGGGGGCTGTTTGCGGCGTGGGGGTGTCGCAACCAAAGTCGGAGAATGAGATAATCTTAGAACAGGCAGTGGTTTAGACAGGGGAACTGAGCAGGGATGATTGAGGAGGCGATGGAGTCCACCAGGTCGGCAGTCCGCCCAGGGCCACCAGCAAGACCAGAAACACGTCTCTCCTCAGCAAAGTATAAAGCAGCGGAAGAGGGACAGTGGAAATGGGGATTCTCATAGTGCACAGAGGTGCACCAGACCGGGGGGTTGAGCTTCTTTGCTCTCGGGCCTCAGCAGCTGGAAGTGACGGCACTCATTGTGCTATGAGGGAGCGTCATCGTCGAGCGGCGGCTCCGCTAGCAACTTCAATCAAGACCTTTGACCCACCTGAGAGCTTGCTCCTGGATCTCCTTACAGAGGACATGGTGGTGAAGGCCTTGCTGGATGCTCCACGGGGTCGGGGCGCGGGCCCGGAGGGTCTTTTCAAAATGTCCCCCTGCCATGGATGCTGTTTGCCGTTTGCCTGGTTCGATCACTAGGGAGTGGTTGGATTTCAAACATGAGTGTAGATTTGGACTCCCTGGATTTTGCCATGCCATTTTAATCTTTCAGCTGCTCGATTTGGTTGAGAATCAGAAAGTTAGCTCTATCTGAAGTTCAAGTTTCCATCATTGGTGATAAGATAATTCCACCGCTGGTGGTTCAAGCTTGAATTGAATGGGCTCCAAATCTGCCTCAGAATTATATTTGCTCTAAGCAGTCATGGACACTTTTTGGATCAGATCTCACCAGGACATCACTCCTGAAAAAGGGTTGTGGGCCCAAAGCCCTGATCTACCTCCCAAGACGTTCATGGCTTCTGCAACACACAGGTGTATTGCTCCGGACAACTTCGCCATCGCAATTTGAGACTGCCCCCAGCATTTGTTCAACATGATACAAAATGTGGAGTCCCCGCCTATGCAAAAACTCATGGGTGGCCCTGGATGGGTTGTGGCGGCAGAAATTTGAGATCCACCTGGTGCACAAGGGACCATTGGAGCTTGTGAAGGGAACGGTGGTTCAAGGTGCGAGCGTAGCAGACGAGGAGAAGAGGGCCTTCGCCAAAAGGAACACGCAGATGTTGATGCTCATACTGTCGGCGCTTCATGAATCTAAATGCGGCTACATTCACATCTGTGATCTGGGAGCTGATGTATCGAAGAAGCTCTGATTCATCCACCAATCAACATCCCTAGCAGACAAGATCTTCACAATGAAGTGAATCTTGATGGTGAGGATCGAGGAGGGTGAGGACATCATTTTCGCTATGTAACGGATCGAGTCTCTTGCCTCATAATGAAGTGATGTGGGGTAGAATTTAGACACTATGATGCAGACGATGGCTTTCCTCGATAGTTTGAGCACTCTTATAAGGTTTGCAGGGAGATCAATTCACCTACAGCTCAGTCGCTGAGTGTATCCGCAACTTGGTGCACCAGCGCAACAGTGGCGAGACCTTGTCATCCTCAACAGCCCTAGTCACCAAAACACAAGGTGGCAATAAGAGCACCAAGCGAGGCGAAAGTAAGGGCGACGACAAGAAGGGCGCCAAGAAGGGCCCATTCCATAATTGTGTGAAGGAGGGCCATTGGGCCAAGGTGTGTCTGGAGGAGGCAAAAGCTGGCAGGAAAGGCGCCAAAGGAATGAATGCGCTCCTCAACGGCACGAAGAACCACAATCTGAAGGATGCCAACCGGTGATGTCTTGACTCAGGTGTGAAGGAGCATACCCAAGTCCAGTAGGTGTAATTCATCAACTAAACCAATTCTCCCGAGTCCATGGTGATTACTAACGACGAAGTCAAACTTGTGGCTTGTCAAGTTGATGTGGACGTGGAGGTGGTGGTCGGTGGTAAAATGGTGTAGCGTGTTATTCGAAACTTGCAACATGTCCCCGGCTTGGATGACATTTTGGGTGTGAGCTGCTTGATGGACAAGGGGTATGAAGTGCTCTTCCGCAAGAAAGGTGCAGTCATGCAAATGAACGAAGCCGACGAGGTCGTGCTTGAGGCAAAACGTGAGGGAAGCCTCTACATCATGGAGAAAAAGGTCATCCCCTCGAGAAAGACGTGGTAGACCCGCAAGTACGCACTCTCAACCTTGCTGACCTGCAATAGTGGCACCAACTGCTGGGACATTTGTCGTCCGCAGTCGTGCAGGAGATGGCAAACCGCGACATGGTTTGTGGCCTCAACATCACTAGTGCAACCAACGTAGAAGCAGATCCTGAAGATCACACGTACAAGCCTTGCATCGTCGGCAAGGCAAAGTGCAAGCTATTTGAGGACGGAGAATGGCGGGCTGAGAACCTGCTTAAGGACCTAAACAGTGGTGTGTGTGGATCGATCAAGACGCCGTCCATTGGGGGTGCGCGGTACTTTGTCACTTTCATTGATAATTGCCACATAAAACTCTTCGTCTGCTTCATGCAGCAGAAAAGCGATGTACTGGATCGGCCGAAGAAGCATGTCGCAATAATGGAGAGGTAGACTGATTGTATGGTGAGAGCGCTACATAGCAAAAATGGCGACAAGTACGTGGGCTACACAGGGTGGTCGAAGCAGCAGCGCATTGAGTGGCAGCTGGTCACTCTACACACGCCTCAATCTAATCACTTGGTCGAGCGTGAAAATTATACGTTGCTCATCATGGTGCAAACGATGCTAGTGGACGCTAAACTACTATGGAGCCACAGGGCCCAGGCTGTGAGCATGGCGTGCTACATCTCCAACCTAACCTCAATAGCAGTGTTGAAAGGGAAAGGTGGTTGGAAGATGCCAGAAGAGGTATGGAGCGGGCGCAACCCAACGTCACACACTCAAGGCGTTCGGGTGCAAAGCGCACGCCTTGGTGTAGGCTACAGAAAGAGAAGACTCAAAAATGGATCTGTATCCAAAGGTGAGTACGTTCATTGTGTACGAGAGTATGCTCTAGGCGTACTGCTTCATTGACCCACAGACGTAGGACGTCATCACTAGCTGCGATGTCACATTTGATGAGCAGCTGAGCTACAGCAGCAGCAGCAAAGACATCGATGCTGTGCACTCTCCAAAGCAAGAGGAGTGGTTCCACCTCCTTAAGCGTGAGGAGCCAGCGGCCGTGACGGTCTAAGACGGGTCTTTGGAGAACGATGATGTTAGAGCGCACAAGAGCAATGCACCAAATTCAATTGCCGATGGAGCGCACGTTGGAGTAGTCAACGCGGAGGAGGCCGCAGCCGAGGACAACATTGCACTAGAGCAGTAGTAGGACCAGCAGCCAGAGTCGGCAAGGTCTCCGTGTTGTAGCCAAAGGTGGCGGAATGCGGGGAAGCGGTACGACACGAGCACGAGCCGCTGGTTCGGCATTGTGCGGTGCATCATGACAGCCGCAACAGAGCCGGCAACTGTGCATGAAGCGCTTGCATGACCTGACCAGCAGCAGTGGGACGATGCAATTAAATCTGAACTTGTGTGTGTGTTGATAGAACGACAATTGGGAGCTGATGGATTGGCCAAAGGACGCAAAGCTAATCAGCTCTAAGTGGGTGTTTAAGGTGAAGCTCACCAAGGACAGCTACAGGGGGATATGCAAGGCGCAGCAGATGGCAAAGGGGTAGCTTAGCGGAAAGGCAAACACTTGTTTTACACGTTTGCACTTGTTGCCAAGTTCAAAAGCATCCGGACTATCTTCGCGACGCCTTTCGCAAAAGACATACCAAATGGATGTCAAAGGAGCATTCCTGAATGGCATCATCAACAAACAAGTTTACCTTGACGTGGCGGAGGGGATGTTTGCGCCAAAAAGCAAAGTGTGCGAGTTGCGGGAGGCCTTGTACGAGCTAAAACAGGTGTCCAGGTGCTAGTACTAGTAGATAGATGGCTACATGGTGGAGCTAAGATTTAAGCGTTGTGAATCAGACCACAATGTGTATGTGTGCCGCAGCAAGGGACTCCATCAGAGTTGCACTCCACATGCATGATTTCATCCTATGCTCATCAGATCTGGTGGCTTTGCAACAGTTGAAGGAGCAGCTGAACAATAGCTTCAAGATGACAGACATCGGGGAGGTGGAGTGCTACCTCGGGATGAGCATCACGCGGAACCCGAGGGCGCACACACTTGAGCTCGGGCAGCCAAGTATGTGGCCGAGGTCGTGAAGCGGTACGATGTAGAGGAATGCAATCCAGTGGGCACTCAAGTCTCCACAAGCTGTGAGCTGAGTGCAGCAATGGCGCCACAAACAAAAGCGGAGAAGGACATGGCTGAGGCCCCCTATCAATCTGTGGTAGGCAGCCTTATGTATATCATGGTGGTGACTCGGCCGGACTTGGTCTGCGTGGTGGGTCAAGTGAGCAGGTACGTGGCTAGCTCTGGCCACTACACTGGAGGGCCAAGAAGGGCGCTTCGATATGCCATCATGGAAGCGCCACCCGTTACCTCCGTTCGTGGGCATAGTGGGCGGCTCCATCATGGGTTGATGCAATGGGGGCTCTACTGCTCCATTTTGGACATGCTTGGATTTGTTGAAAAGCCTACATTACAGGCTATAAGAATGTGGTGTGATCTTACAATAATAACTAACCATGAGCGGTCTTCAGCCTTTCTCAGCTTCTGCAACCTGCATGCTTCTGGAATTCTTCTCACTTGCTGTGTGGCGACCCAAAGCACACATCTCTTTTGGAAGTCTCTTTGCCCTAAGTAGGCGTGGACATTTGGTGGATGAGAGCGCACCAGGATATCGTTTCTCAGAGGTCTCACCTATGACATGGTGTGTGATCTCGTCTTGGACATGCCAAGCATTTCTGAGTTGATAGTAGTAGTGGTGCAAAACAGTCTAGCCAGAAAGCTACCAAGGGAGGCAGCTAAATTCTGGGGGCATGGTCGCCTCATCCCATTGCTCAAGGGGGACACCAAGGAGTGGGGAGTGTGACCCATTGTCGAGGGGAAGGCATTGTTCATGCTGGCAGGGAGGGTCTTGTTGATCCGGGACACAGAGAAGATCAGGAATGTGTCGCTAGTGCTTCAGGTTTGGATGGGAGTGTTAGAGGAGGTGGCTTTGCTAGTGAAAGGGATGCAGGCTATCTTTTATGCACACCCTATGCATTAGCTTCTCCAATTGGACATCTGCAACACCTTGAATGAGGTGGAAGGCAACAGTGTGTTTGAGGCAGTCTGTCACAGGGGCCTAGACTCTTGGATTCCCTTCTTGCATCAATTATGAGTGTTTTGGGGGCACCTGCTATTCTTTGGAACAAGCACACAAGCAGTCCTAGACATTGAGCAAGGCGTGCCATGGGGAGATCCGCTAGGACTTGCACTCTTTGTTCTGGCCCTCTTATTAGTCTGAAAGGCAATGGTGATGGAGCTGCAGAGTCAAGGGGGTAAGGCTTTGTGGCATGTTGGTGCCTTCCAGGATGATAAAATAATCTGTGCAAGGCTAGATACCCTCGCAAAGTGCTTCCATGCCATGCTTAATGTAGTGGGTAGTCAAGCTTTGTAGATCCAGCCCAAGAAGTGTCTGTTGTGGTGGAGGACATTGGGGGCCGTTCCTCAGGAGTTGACAGGGATACCTTCAGCCCCAGAAGGTGTGGAGAGATTGGGGTGCCCAGTGGGCGCAAAAAACTTCCGGAGAGGGTGGGGGAGGAGTGGTTCTCAAGACTTACGGGTGTTGCCTCGATTGGATGATCCTCCACCAGCTATGACACTTGTCTGCGTGTGCATCGTGCCTCGTGCCAATTTCTGGGTTTGCGCACTCCCTCTTGATCTAAGGGTTCTGCATGGATTTGTGGTGTGGAGCGCTCTGCTGGTTTCCTCGGGGTGGTGGAGGTCCCTGAAAGCTCTCATGTGTGGTTCCTACCAAGGTTGGTGAAGCTCCAGGCGTAGCTATCATTTGATGAGGGTGGGATGGGCCTCATTCCAGTTGAGCTAAGGGCACAACTTCCTTACGCGTGCTAGTCAGCGGTGTTGCTCCATTCTCTGATGAAGCTCTTTGGCCGTGTCCTCCCTTTGATTGGGCACATGGAGTTGTTGTACCCCCTTTTGGAGGAGCTGCCAACATCAAACTTGGCCAGCCTCCCCACGTTGGAAGCACAAAGACAGTGCTCAGGGTGAGGTCTGCATAAGAGACTGAGCTAGTCTTTTCACTTCAAGGGTTTGCAGTAGTTGGAGAAGGTGGAAGCAGTGGGTAATGCCATCGTCCCGAACGCTTGTGACCAAATGGTCCATAGCTATTGGGTGGTGGGGTCCAAGGGCGTGGCCCTCTGGCTGCATGCAAGTCCAACAGGAACAAGGGATCATGTGTACTTGGCTCCAACTGATTTTCATCTCCAGGCCCAGCTGTGGCTTGGGCTGCCCCATGGGTAGCTCATCCATCATGGTCGCCATTGTCTCCTGCAAGCAGAGGTGACGCGAGTGTCGGGGTCGGGCCCGATAATCCGGGTCCATGGTGCCATCCAAGAAGAGTTGGCGGGAATTTTTCATAAGCACCGTCATTGCACAATGGTGGAGCTGGGGAACCTGCTACGAGGGGGGCTTTACCCAGACGTTCTTCTTTTTGACTGGGCGCATGGCACAACCTGGGTGGTGGATGTCACCGCGGTGGATTCGCACTTGGACAAGGTGAGGGGCGAGGGTGAGGCGCTACCAACTGCTAAGACCCGGAAGGAGACAAAGTCAAAGGCAGGGCTTGGTCTTCTGCCGGGCTGGAGACAGGGCACAGTTGCAAGGAATTTCTATGGCGTCTTAGATGGTTGGCACTCCATCTGTCGGTTGGCATAGCCGTGCTTGGAGGGGTCGCAGCTGGCACAATTCAGTGGATCAGCTAGGCTGGTCGGCATGGGCGCTTTGTGCAGCAGCTCTCCATCGTGGGGATCCGGGAGGAGTGCAGAGTGATGAGTGGATGTGTCCTGTGGCGGGGAGGTTTGGACTTGTCCACCGGTGTGGCTTCAACCTTCCCGCCGCCAAGGCCATGGCCGCTAGGCACTCTTGCTCTGTCGGATTTCTGTTACACTGATCCTCTAGACGGGGACAAAAGTTTGTTCACATTCTGATTGTTGCAATTCGCTTATTTGATTTTCTCTCCCGCCTTCTTGTCCTATGGGTGGTGGCAGTTCTCATTCTACCACGTGGTTGTACCGGTCCTTGGCGGCATTAATTTTTGGTATACATACTTCACATTAAAAAGAAAAAGAACAAATCTAAGAAAAGTGAGATCCACGATGAGGCTACCCATCAGACAACATCCAGAAGAAATCTCTCACAGGTCCTCCTTTTTTTGGTGGAATGTGTCATGCACATTCTCTCTTACATCATGAGCATTCATGCCACAAAAAAGTGGAATGGTCATGCTTTAGGAGTTGTTGTCTTCCTGAAAGAGTGTGCAGGATGCAAGCTATGAGGTGTATTGATCTCCTCATAGACTCATCATGGAGGCCTCAGAAGAGAGGGACCATTAAGGGACCCTCTTGGGGGATGTCCTAGCCGTCAACAAGAAAATTGAGCATGCGGCTGCTGGATGTTAATGTTAATAATCTTTGTGTTTCCCTTTGAAGATCGAGGCATCAATGTCAACATTACAAATTGGTGGGTGCCATCCCTTGCCTACCCACCCTGTCTGCCTGTTGCTCCATCCCCTCCCAGCCCCCCCTCCCCCCCTCCCCCCTCCCCCTCGCGCGTCCTCCTCCATCCACCCGCACACAAAAATCCTTGCCGGACTACCTCCTCGGCCAAATGCACACCTGAACTGGCTCACCCACATGTGCACACCCCAACCGCATGCCCACCACCCACAAGTAGGCACACATGACTCAACGCCCGGATCACAAGCAGACACGGCTTCATGCATGGTTGCACACGAACAAACAC
>SZWC01003340.1:15917-27229 GCA_023375785.1 Penium margaritaceum | reverse complement strand
GCTGGCATGCCTGCCATATGACACAGTTGCCCGTGTTGCGGTCCTTTGCTATGCGCCTCTCAGCACAGCCTTGCAGCTCTTCAGACAACGAGAGGGTGTCCAGCATGCACCAGTTGGTGCAAACAGCACGTCGTAACCGTCTCCACGTGCAGATTTTGGAGCTACTAGTTAGGGTGAATGTGAGGCTGACGCGGATGTATGGAAGGACCAAGGCAAAGCAGCTAACTGCAGACATTCAGAAGTTGGTGGAGGACGATCCATCTGAGAGTGCAGCGAGGACAATGGAGACATCAAACCTGATGATGATGTCATAGAGGTGGGAGCATCACGATGCAATCCAGGCATTGCCAAAGCGGGTGGTGAAAATGGGCTATATTGCGGTGCTGCTGGTGCAATAGTGCAGGAGCGGGGCATTGAAGCTGACAGGGATGAGGCATTAGAAGATGATGGTCATGACAGCAATGATGATGACATGGAAGAGATGGACGAGGAGAACGGAGATGGTGACAGAGATGGTGACAGTGAGGGTGGGAGTGAGGATGACGAGGAATGAGGGCCAGGATCTCCACAGGAGGAGGTGCAGCGAGTGATGATATCAGGTGTTTGCAAACGCACAAAGTTGGAGATTCCTCTCGTGCAGGATGCAGCTGGAAACATCGTAGCTATAGCAACTTCTTCAGCATCAGCTGCTTCTGCAGCAGCTGCTCCATCAGGGTCACCCTCTTCTGCTATGACAACTGCTGCAGTTCCTTGCTAGCATAGGCTGCCCGGAGAGGAATAAGAAGAAAGCATAGGCTTGGAATACTTCATGAGATTCAACTTCTCCATTCATGTGTTCAGTGACTGTTGATTTCTCCTTGTTCACCTTTGCATAGCATTGGACATTGTACTGCAAACAAGAAATGAGGTGTTTGCCTTGTTCACCTTTGCATAGCATTGGACATTGTACTGCAAACAAGAAATGAGGTGTTTCAGACTTGAGAGAACATGACACAATGTGATAACATGCAACAATGCCAGTCAACATGCATCTACGCCATGCAGTGGACGTTGATGTCCACACTCAGAAGCACAAGTGGCATGGTTTTTGGATGACTTGGTGAAACTGAGTAAACCGACTTGAGATGTTTGATGCATGAAACATGTGTTCTTGCATGCATGGAGGCTCTGACTGAGCCAAAATGAGGAAATCGACTTGGGTTGCAAAACCAACTTGTTGACTTAGAGTAGAAGACGCCGACTTTCAACTTTCGACGTGCCGTCTTGACATTGACTTCGACTTGCAGAAGGTATCATGGGTGCATACCCTGGTGTTTGATTTTTTGTCCCACCATGGCATGGACACATCAGAGCCCTGGGCGTCTCACCATCAGAGCCCATGGCATGGACACATCAGAGCCCTGGGCGTCCCACCATGACATTGACTTCAACTTTCATAACTGGGGTTATGAAAGCATGCAAACGCCGCCACCCACGGCACAATGACGTGGAGAGGAGAAGCACGGAAACAAGAGTAAAGGACTGAGGAGACTCTCATCGCCATCCAACGGCATAGTGTAGCTAGGCATGTGCATGCAGCTGGGCTCTGTTCTCCCTGACGATGACTGCACGGACTCCACGGATACGTCGTGCAGCTGGGCTCTGTTCTCCCTGACAATGTTGCAACCGACGGAGAAAAACCGCTCGCATGGCACACTCGTTGCCGGCACAGCCAGCACGCCGCGTGCTGTGCGAGCCAAAATGGGCCACTGAGACTCGTTCACTGCCCAAAAACGTAAGATGTTGGAGTTGGCAGATAGGCGCTCTCCACGGTTGTAGGCGTCCAACTGGCGAACGCTTTCACCTTGATTTGATGTTTCTGCCTTCGTCTTAGGAACAAACATGGAGTCGTAGATGTCCATGTCGTCGTCATCATCCTCTAGACTGCGGCCAGTAGAGGATGGCAGCAGCTGCAACGCGCTGTTCTCCCCCCCCCATGTCCTGCACCCTCATCATCATCCTCTTCTCCTACACCCCCGTTCACCTCCTCATTCCCGTGCCCTCCTGCAGAGCTGGCTGCGGCAGAACTGGTAGCGACATCACTGGGGGCAGCAGAGGTCTCTGGCACAGTACTGCTGCTGGAACTTGCTCCTGCTGTTGCTGCCTCCTGCTGGTCTGCCGCCTCCCTCAGGAATGCCCCCTCGTACGGACGGAGGACGTAGAGGCACGCTGCACGGATGGCGTCAGTTGAGGCGTGCCCCTTGCCACTGCTCTGCGCATACCACTTCACGTGAAAACGTGGGTCGAGCACTGTAGCGAGGGTATAAATGTCAGACATGAGGGAGTAGTAGTGGCTGAGCTTGTCCACAGCAGCCTGCATGCCGCGGTAGAGTCCAGCTGCATAGTGACTCTCCTCGGCCATCCCCTCAAACACCTCCTTTACCCACTGCTTCTCCTGCCGTGCTTCTTCCCGCTCATCCTTCTCCCGCTCACGTTCACGCTCAGCCGCTGTCATCCTGCGCCGCAAACCCTCAGCAGTGCAGCATCTCTTTCAATCCGCCATGCCTTTTTCTTGTCGTCTATGGCCGCCTGAAGCTCGGACCCCGCATCCTCCACCTTGCGCATCTGCTTCTGCAGCACGTCCATGATCTGGTTGAATAACAGCACCACGACCGAGAGCGCGGGGTATCTTTCACCACTCATGTACCCGGTGGTGCACTTGGAACCGTCGAAGGATGAGCGCTAGCTTCTTCATCAACATCCACTCGTCGAAGGTTGGGCAGAAGCTTTGGACGTCGCGGGGGGCATTTGCGAAGTACTGGAGGATCAGTGACTTCTGCTTGATGACTTGCAAAAGCATGTTGCCGGACGAGTTCCATCGCATGGGGCAATCCTTCTGCAGCTTCAGCGCTCTGGGTCCTTCCAGGTTTGCTGCTGCGATGGCGCGTAAGGGGAGCATGTGATGTGGACAACAAGGGCATGGGCCTTGTCGATGACGGCAGCGACCGGGGAAGGCTTGCAAATCTCTTCAACTCCAAAGTTGAGGGAGTGAGCAAAACAGCGGATGTGTCCATCCGGGGAGAGGTCTGGATTGTTGGGAAGGACGTCGTCATTCATCATGGCAGTGTTGACGGCGTGGTTGTCAAAGACAAGTGTGATGGCATGGATGTTCTCCCAAAGGTCAAAGTCCGTGTGCACCACATTGCGCAGAACCTCGTGCAGCTGTGCTGCGGTGTGATTAGTTTGCAGCGCGGTGCATACGAGGACGGCGCTCCGGCACTCCCAATTTTTATCCAATGGGCGGTGACACCGATGATAGGGACGTTCGCCTTGGACGTCCACCCGTTGTTGGTGAGGGAGACACGGCTGTCTGCTGCCTGGATGGTCTCCTTCAGCTTCATCCTGAACTTGTCCACATTGCCCGCGATGTCACTGGAATACGTGGTGCGATGGTGTTGTATTTTTCTAAAACGCTTTGCAAAGCGTTTAGAGGAATATGTGGTGCAGTGGTGGATCTTGGCGCTGCGGTGGCAGTGATGGAAGGCCTTCTGCAGCCAGAAGCCATCGACGGTGTCGCATGCCTCCTTCTTATCAATCAGATGCTTTCACATGCATGAATGGAAGTAGTCTTCATTGAACCTGGCAATCTGTCCGCCAAGTTTGTGGCCGATGGGAGTGGCGTTGGCGTCAAGAGGGAGACGGCCGACCTTTTTCAGGACCCCATGCAGGACGACACCGGACTTCACCATGACTTCGAAGAAATCTTTGTGACCCCCTGCCACGTGGTACCACATGCTCGAGCTGTTGCCAGTGAGGCAATCGATGAGCTTTGGAATACGCTTGCCGGACTTGTCCACCTTGATAGGGCAGAGCATGCACTCCGCAGTCATGCGGCCGACACGGTTGAAGATCTCCCAGATGGCGGAGTTAGAGACTCTCTCGCGCTTTTCAGCTGCAGGGTCCGGCGAGGGCAAGGTGGAAGGTCCGGCAACATTGGGAGTTAGGGCAGGGTCGGCAGAGGTTGAAGGCCCGGGAGTAGAGGAGGCGCGGGGTGCACGGTTGCAGCCCATGGTTGATGGAAATGAATGATACTGAGGGTTGCATGAGTCCGAGACGTCGACGGAACCTCAAGTGGCGAGAGCTGAGCTCAACGGCCCAGCTGCGACTCGGCGACGTCCGACAATGCGGATGTGTGAATCGTTCGACATCTACACTACCAAAATGACTATCGGCAAAGACGTTTCAAGAGAAGCAGGTGAAAGTGCAGGATTTGCGATGCAAACAGTAACAAACCAATATTTACGATTTTTTATTTTTATATTTTTTTCCTTCAATCCTGTCCGCAGAGAGATACATTAGGGACTGGTGCTAGCCGGAGCACCAAGGGCAGAAGCATAGGTAGCTGCCCGCTACAAGGCCAGTCACGCTGGCAAGGGGAGTAGAACTGTGGACCCTCGGTCCCCAGTTGAATTGAAGGGAAGAGGGATATCCACTGCGCCAGCAGTGGATATCTACAATGTTTGAAAAATGTTATACTTTGTCTATTCGTGCAGACCTCAAACCGCAAAACATCAGCACGTCCAAGTTAGGCACACGGTGCAGGTTATTGCAGAGGTCAGCGCATGGAATTCGGATGTTTAAGTTTGGAAGTCCAAATTTGGCATCAAGAATGTGCAAGCCACGTTCATGGTACTTTATTAAGAGAGCACTTTTGCGACGGGCATAGCCATTGAACCTGAGAGAAACATGGTTTGAATACGCAACAGAAAAGTATGTCCGGGTATTGTCCCACTGCCAGGGCTGTTAACATTACTACCGGTAACGCATTATAACGCAATATTGTACCGCGGTACTTGAGTACCGCGGTACATTATTTTAAAAAACGTTACCGGTACGTTATCGTTACTCACCTGGAAGGGTACCCTCCTGTAGTACCGCGGTACTGTACCGCGGTAGAGTAACGCGGTACTCGTACCAAGTGACTGTTTGGATTTTTTTTTCAATGTTACTAACATTAGAACGCTAGTTCCAGATGTTTTCGCTATCTCTCCTGTCTATTCTTGGCATTTCTGAATCCTCAACCCCAAAAAAGAACTCGTGGTATCCTTCTTGTACCGTGTTTGTTGCCTGTCCTTGTTTGCAGTGTAACGTGTACCGCATTACTCTTCTTGTAACGCGGTACTTTGACAATAGCGCACCTACCGCGGTAGCGTTACCATTATCGGTACTAACCTCTGAGAAGAGTGGAGTACCGCGGTACTCAGTACCGCGGTACGAGTGTACCGCGGTACTGAGTACCGCGGTACATGAATAACGCGTTATTGCAGCCCTGCCCACTGCACGTAACACCCACATAGACAAAGACGAGTACCCCTCGCGAGTACTAACCAGTTTTACTCGCCACCGAACCAGTATTACTCGCAAGTCCGGGCGAGTAATAATCTACCTAACGGGGCCCTAGACAACGAGTAACACTCGCGAGTTACTCGCCTAGTGCGGAGTTTTTGTCCCGTACTCACGAGTCCAGCCGATACTCAGTGCTTGCGAGTTTGACTCGCGAGTACCAAGTTTGATTACTCATGCCTACGTGTAGCAAAGGTCTGACAGCATAAGAGGGTCAAGGGGCCATGGCCGCGGCAGCTCAACAGACGCGACACTTCCCAATGTTGGGTACAGACCACCACACCACCAACCAAAGTCGCGGAGCACACGACACACGACACACCGAATCCGAGCAACGAAGAGCTGCTGCGCAAACAAGGACACCGCCCGCCGCGACCACCCCAGCTGGTCAGTCTCACTGCGCTTGCCTCAACCCATCTCCAAGCACAACGCCGCCAACCAACGGAAAAAGTGCCAACAATCCAAGCCAAGACTGTCGAAAGGCCTCCCAAGTCACCGTGCACAGCCGGTACCCGGGTTGCAATGTCAGGGCGGCCCTGTAGTGCTTCTCCTTAGCAGCCTCTACTACGGGGAGAGCCTGCCCCTCCTCCTTCACATTGTCCAACTGGGCGTCCACCGTGGTGACGTCCACCACCCACACCGTGCCCTGGGCCGGGTCAAACACAAGGACATCCGGTCGGAGCCCCCCGAAAACAACCCCTCTGGCTCCACCATCCCCCGGAGGGAATGCTCCCCGCAAATCTCCACCAACTCGTCTGGAATGGCTTGGTGGACGGAAACAATTGACCCAGACCCCGCACGGCGCGTGACATCTGCCGGCAGGAGCACGTGACCTCCAGTGATGGAAAGGTATCCTAGTGGCAGACACAGCCAAAGCTCGGCGTGTAGGCGGAAGTCGGCCGGGGCCAGGTTAAGGCGACCGCCAGGACCCGCAGGGCTCGCCTGAAGCCAGAGAGCCGCCCCGTGGGACCCCACGCCCAGCACCTCCGCACCATAGCATCACTCGCCTTCAAGAACAGCGTACCACCAACCATTTCCACTTCCTCGAGCCAATGGAGATGCCTACAGTGGAAGAAAACTGGGCTGAGCTGCTGGTACAACCTCTGCCCCGTGCAACTGCATAGGACCTCGAGCGGGCGCAGGCACACAACAATGGAAGCAGGAAACTCTTCCACTGCCTCCTCCCAAAGAGGCCACAACAACTTCATCTCACGAGCAGCAAGGAGGCAGCGACCAAAGAGGTCAAGAAGAGGTTGGAGCAAGGCCGCAGAAGAGCACGCAGTAGGCAATGTGCGCCCTTGGCGCCGTGGTGGAAAGCCCCATGCCCCCCGCATAAAACGGCAGCTGCGCCTGGAGCCCCACCAAGCCCTGCAAAGCGCCAGCATGGGAGTCCAGCGTGGCCTCCAACACCCCCGGAATACCCAAGAGAGCGCCCCACACCGCGGAATCAAATCCCGGAAACACCTGCAGCAAATCTGCATCAGGGGGCAGAGCGCGTACCAAGAAGTTGGCCTGAGGCACACCACACAGGCGAAGCATCCGCACAGCCGCCTGGGGATCCTCCAGCCGTTGCAACACGTGCAGCCGCCTGGGGATCCGCCAAGCTGTTTACAATCTGCGCACTGTTGCTGCTCCCCCACCGAACCCCTCCCCCCCACCTCCCGTGATTCTCATGAGTGTTAAGCAGCTCAGGTTCTTGTGCCAGATGCTGTGCAAAGAACCTGAACACATTGCAAACCTGTTGTCCAAACCGTTTGATTCAAACTCTTTCAGGCGAGTGACGGTTCGATGTGGCAACTTAGTCAGAATTTTAGTTTGGTCAGATTCCATTTGATTTGGTCAAACGAAACATGTTCCATAAGTGCACTCTACATCTTCGAAATAATCGTGCAAACTGCTCACATTCAGGCATTTGAGCACATTTTCCTTGCTTGAACCGTCTCTTATGCATGAGGCTAACCGTTTTAGTAGGAAAACACCAGCTGGGAAGCCAGTATCATGCATGGCATTCCACGGGTCACAATCATGATGCTGGGCTAGCATGGGTGGTGCACAGGGATGGCAAACCGCGGTATTGAGTACCGCGGTACCAGAGTACCGCGGTATTCTGGTACCGCGGTACTCAATACCGCGGTATCCTAGTCTTCCGGCGGGTCACTACCGATACTGGTACCGGTACCGCGTTACCAACGGTAGCAGTACGGTACTGCGGTATTCAGAGAATACCGCATTACATAATGTACCGTAGATTTTAAAAACACTAATACTTCTGTGAGATTCAAGCACCGCAAACAAAATAGTGTAAATAATCGTTTGCGAGACTGAAATTCGAGAAAAGTGGGTAGAAAACAGTGAAACGGTAGCTGTTTTCTTTGAGTTCGACAGTACCGCGGTACAATACCGCGGTACGGTACCGCGGTACAGAAGAGGGGTACCCCTCTAGGTGAGTACCGATACCGTACCGGTACCGCAAAAGAAATACCGGTACCGCGGTACCACGATACCGCGGTACAAAACCGCGGTATACCGCGGTATCGGTAGTACCGCCGCCATCCCTGGTGGTGCATGGCGACCAGCCATCCCTTCATCTTGCCTAAACCAGTAGCATGCAGTCAACAACTTAATGGTCATTGTAGTTAAGTTAATGCCTAAATGATTTTGCTCTTTCTGAACGCTAAAGGATTACAGTGACCTCAGAAGCTTATGGGCGGGCCATGTCAGGCATAGCGCTCAAGGGGGCTGATGGTTGCAGAATGGCCATCCAACATTGTGAGCATTCAATAGAAAATGCTTGTTGGTAGAAACGATCACTGCAATGTTGGAACCAGCATTCCTGATTGGATGCCCTGTTCTGGATAGAAACTATGGTACTAGAGGTCTAGGTGAACGTGTGTTCCCAAAGCCTGCATCTCGTACCCTGTGCAGTGACTGAAGTCAGCGCTGGCCATGCGAACCAACCATTGACGGCCGTTCAAAGCGGTGTCACAAGTAAGCAGACTGACTATGTAGTCAGAAGCAGGACGACCTGGCAGTTCAGGCAATGCCGGTGGGGATCCAGTCAATAGCTGTGGAGGTGGCAGTGTCTGTTTTGTTGTTAAGCACCGTCGTTTTGATATCCTCATCTACATCCATGACGGACAGGTCCCCCTCCTTGACATCACTCGACAGCATCCGTTCCGCCATGCTGTCCTCCGACAGCCGCATAAAAGCACGTCGGAAAGGTCGAGCGCCATAGCTAGGGATGTGGCCATCATCAACCAAACCAACATGGAACCAGTCCGTCACCTGCAAGTGTCCCCTTTTTCCTTTGGGATCAAGCTCGGTGAGCTTTCACATTTAGAGTAGGCTTTTCGGTCTGGGAAAACTGCGGTCAAGATCAGATGAGATGAATTCTTGCTCTGGATCGAGAGACTTGCTTCAATGTGTATACTTCATCAGAACAGACAGCTCAGGCACATAAACGGGCATGCACACCACATCACGCGCTCAAGGATATGCACACACAGTACTCAGTAGTTCTGTGACAAGGGGATTGGGACACTTCGAAGCAATTCAGTCATCTTGCAACAAAAGCTTGCCTCATCCCTTTGAACTTGAGAGGCAAATTTCACAAACTAAACTTCCATTTTGGGCCCACGAATTGGAAATGCTTTGCCCAGCATGGTTCGTCAGTTTGCGTGGGAGTGATCAAAGCCGGTGTTTGGCCTGTCATTGCTGTCGACCTCTATTTCTTAGAGGAGCTGCGTGGACCTCTACTTCACAGAGGTGTCAGGACAACTCCACAAGCGCCAACAACCATTGTGAGGATTTTGCGGCTGTCCTGGATGTGCTTGTAGACAACTCCAGGCCTTGGGCCGCTTCTTGACCTGCTTCACCACCTTCGGTGTCTGACCACACACCTTTCCGGCATGTGCTAGTGAGCCAAGCACCTTACTCATTTTGGCAACGGAGGGGCAGACGGAGACAGGGGGCTCCGAACAAGAGTATTTCCTGAGTCGCACGCTCTCTTGGAGCCCCTCCTTCAAGTCGTACTCTCGTTTGTAGTGCTGTTTCTGAGTCACCTACTCAGGTGACTCGAGAAGCAGACTCTCGTGCTGATTGAAGGGTCTCCAAACAAGAGATGTTCCCAAGCTGCACTCTTGTTTGGAGCCCCTCAGACGGCGATGGTAGCAGGGCCTTCTGCATTTTCATCAGAGGGAGAGAGAGAGAGGCAGAGTTTAAGAATCGAGGCTGATGGTGCTCAAACACCTCATTGAACATGATGTCATAGGTCTGCTCCACCGCAGTCTTGGTTAGCTGGTGGAGGAGGATGATCTCATTGAGGCAGTTGAGGAACTCGGGGCGGAAGTACTGCCTGAGCTCCTCGGCCTCGATCGTCTTTCATAGCTTGCATTGGGCATCAGAACCTTAGAAATCTTGGTTGGTCATTGTAGAACCAGGTCCCACCACCTCATTGCCCCTCATTGCTTCCCTTACGTGCGCGACGCACTCGTGCCCTTGCCGGAATGTTGTGCTTCACAGATAGTGGGCAGCAGCAGTGGGACGAACGGGAAAGCAGCTAGCAAAGTTGCGGAAGAAGTCTCTTGAGCAGCTGTGGCTACAGCCATGGGAGCCAGCCAAAGAGGCAACAGTTCTTCACCAACAAGTGCCATGTGGCTTGGCATTGGAGCTCTGACGTTTGCAGTCTAGTCAGTTCTCTGCACTGTCGCTGCTCTCCCCCCCCAACCCCCCTTCTAAAGTCATTGATCACAAAACCAGTGGCACTGGGCAGCACCGCCTGAGGTGAATGGGAAGCCAACAGTGCGTGCCACTGCAGTACAAATCCTAGCCGACTCCTTGCCATCTCTGTTGTAAGACACTGTCAAGGTTTGGAAGTATGATGCTGAGACTAACACATTTGGCATGAAGTTTTGCCCACCCGCATGCCTCACCTTCCGATGAATGAACAGGAATTCCTGCCGCCTTGGGTATGATGCTGCTGCATATTGCCGAAGCTAGCAGGACAAGCCACATCCTGGCAACGTATGGGGCACGTCTTTCTGGTATCTCCCCTCCTTTGTAGTGGTCCAAGCTGGGCATGGGGTTCCGTGCGCTGCGACCACGCAACTAGATTTCCAGGCAGTCAGAATGGGACGTCCTGCATGCGATGGAGAATGTGATCGGTATTAGCGTCACAGTATGCGTTGCAAGGTTCTCGCTCCTGTTAGCGATTGTACTGGAAATGCATCAGCGCAAGTGGTTGAGATTAGCCTTCAGCTATCTCAAGAACCATGACGTATCCTCCTTATCTTCCTCCTCCAACGTCAATGGAGTGATTGTGCTGCCCAGACTAGGACAAGCGTGAGGACGGGGTTGAGACAAGGAGTGAGAGCAATGGTCAGAGCAGGGACCGGGACAATCAATCGGACTCAGACGAGGAAGAGGGCAAGGGAATATGCAAGCGGTAGAGCAATGAGGGCGAGACGATGATGAGCAATGAGGACAAGGATGAAGATGGGGATGAGGGCAAGTGGGAGGACATTGATGAGGACTCAGTCGAGGACAGGGGTGATGGCGGGCAAGGATGAGGGCGAGGGTGAGGGAAAGGACAAGAAGAGGATAGGGGCGAGGGCACTGACCATGACTAGTAGAACAAGGACATGGACAGGAACCAGGAAGAGGATGA
This sequence comes from Penium margaritaceum, assembly GCA_023375785.1. Classification (NCBI taxonomy): domain Eukaryota; kingdom Viridiplantae; phylum Streptophyta; class Zygnematophyceae; order Desmidiales; family Peniaceae; genus Penium; species Penium margaritaceum. The sequence continues at coordinate 16,182 of SZWC01003340.1, read as the reverse complement.
TGTGAGCAACGAGAAAAGCGAGGGTGAGGAAAAGGAAGAAGGCTAGAGCGAGGGCAAGTGTATGGGTTTACAATGATGAGGATGACAATGATGCTGAGGAGGGGGACAAGGAGCAAGTTGGGGAGGAGGGCGTTGATAAGGAGGAGGGGAAGGAAGAGGTGTAGTTGGGTAACGACTAGGACCATGAGGAGGTGGAGGAGTGGGAAAGGAGAGGGAGGAGGAGGAGGAGGAGGAGGACGAGGAGGACGAAGAGGAGGAGGAGGAG
>SZWC01003339.1:181467-191467 GCA_023375785.1 Penium margaritaceum | reverse complement strand
ATCCGCTGAACCCTCGACCCCCTTACGCCCAGGGAAGAGAAGAAGAAACGCAACCCTCCCAGCATGTGGCATTGAGGGGGGAGATGTGCCGGGTGGAATTGCAGAAAGGGAATATCGGGAATTCCGAGAGAGGAGGACAGTGTGCCGTTCACTCTGCCGCTTAGCCAATAGAGAAGGATCTCCTGGTCCGTGGGGCTGAAGCGGAATCCTGGAGGCAGGTCCCTCCTCCTCGCCCACCCTGCGGCATTCGAGTTGCTATGAGCGTCCATGATCTTGATGGATCTGGTGGGGGAGACAGGAAGGAGGAGGGAGGAGGAAGGTAAAGAGCGGTTTCGGAGGAGGTGTACAGAAGGCAACGATCTTTGAAAGTTTGTTCGTTCGTCTCTCTCTGCAGTTCATGTGGTGCGTAGGTGGGGCAGCTGTGAGGCCCTCTATATGAAGCCGTGTCGCAATGAGAAAAAGTGCGCGATGGCCAGTATTGTGCCCGACTGGGCAAGAAAGCGAACCTTTTTGGCTTGTGTGATAGGGGGCTGATGACCAGAATGGCCAGCAGTGTGCTTCTCGAGCAAGGCGGCGAACGTGGGNCGGGAATTCCGAGAGAGGAGGACAGTGTGCCGTTCACTCTGCCGCTTAGCCAATAGAGAAGGATCTCCTGGTCCGTGGGGCTGAAGCGGAATCCTGGAGGCAGGTCCCTCCTCCTCGCCCACCCTGCGGCATTCGAGTTGCTATGAGCGTCCATGATCTTGATGGATCTGGTGGGGGAGACAGGAAGGAGGAGGGAGGAGGAAGGTAAAGAGCGGTTTCGGAGGAGGTGTACAGAAGGCAACGATCTTTGAAAGTTTGTTCGTTCGTCTCTCTCTGCAGTTCATGTGGTGCGTAGGTGGGGCAGCTGTGAGGCCTCTATATGAAGCCGTGTCGCAATGAGAAAAAGTGCGCGATGGCCAGTATTGTGTTCGACTGGGCAAGAAAGCGAACCTTTTTGGCTTGTGTGATAGGGGGCTGATGACCAGAATGGCCAGCAGTGTGCTTCTCGAGCAAGGCAGCGAACGTGGGGGCTTAGCGCGACCAGATGCCGGGGCCGGAGAGCGGAAGCGATGGGGAGAGCGTCTTATGCCGCCAATGTTGGTTTTCCGAGTTCCATCAGCCACTCGTCAAACAGACTGTGTTCGCGACATGAACTTCGTGTGCCGTGGAGACTCTGTGGCGAGATCTCAAACAAGGCTTTTGTCGCTGAATGCGATCCGCGAAGAGTTGGGCCCTGCGCTCGACGCGGTTGGCCTGTCTGTCTGTCTGGCTCGAGTGGCGCAGAGCGTATAGGTGGTCGTTCAGCTGGCTGCGCTTTGCGGTGAGGGCTCGTTAGGCAGTCAAATGGTAGCCTGTGTTAGGGTAGAGCGGGCGGGGTGGGGCTGCCAGGGGCCGCTGTCATTCGAAGCTGAACCGCGTTGTCGGTCCGATCCGACTTGCGCGATCCGCGCGCTGCGACGGAGTGTGTTCGCGACCAGATTCCGAACATCGTGACGAATTGCCGAAATAGCCGGTCGTATGTGGCACGGGATTGACCGTCTTGCGTTTTTGCGACGAAAATGTTGTCATGCAGATTGCCAACTACCTCACGAAGAAAGGAAAACTTGTTCGACTACTCTCAGAGGCAGCGGTGAGCACCTCTCTCCGCTTCGGAGTTCGAAACTCTAGAACCAAGGATTTCGTAAAGTTGTTTTAGGTTTTTCTGAGGCGACTGGCAGCTATTTTCGTTAACCTAACTTTCAGAAGTTAGTCCACATCATGTTTTGCAGTTTGTGTATGAAACCAGAAATATTACAGATAATGTGAATTCAATGCAAAAGACCAAGTTGAACTAACGCCGAAATGGCGACTTAAGAAGGCGTGTTGCCCATAACCGAAAGCCAGTCGTACTTCAAGACATCAGCGTGGGTTCAATAGCTCAAACACAGACATTTTGAAGCACTCGAGGGGTTCAGGCTTGAATCTATGCGTCGAGAGCAAGAAAACAAGATCAACAATATGCTTGAGCCTACACGTATAGCAATGCATTCGCGATGAAAATCCTGGAGCAGAACAACAGTGTTCAGGTCTAGAGGGCATCCGATTCGATTCGAGCAACAGGGACCGTCAACTCGTGGCAAGCCCTGCATGGATGAATCCGAGGTCCGGTCGAAGGAATCGTGAACAGACAGTTTTCGAAATCGACCAGTCCAGCACAACGATTTGTCCAGCGTGCACGCCGGGACAGATGTTTAGGTCTAGTGTCATCAGGCCTTCTTTGAAACAATCTTATGTTCGGGAAGAAAACACAATTTTAGCGGGGTTTGAAAAGGGCACGCAAAAATGACGACTCGGTGGAGGTAGACACAAAAATGACGACTTCCTGACGGGGGATACAAAAATGACGACTTCCAGGCAGGGCACCCAAAAATGACGACATCCTGGTGAGGCACGCAGAAATGACGAATTTCTGGTGGGGGACGCAAAAATGACGAAAAGCAAATGTGCCACTTTCCGAAAGGGTACTAAAAAATGATAGCTTCGCCATGGTTGCGCCACAACAGCATACTGTCCATGGAAACAATTATATAGAAAGTGTGTCTATCTTCACCGTTCTCTCACTATAAAGGAGTAGTGTCTTTTCTTTTGTGTGCTCATGAAAGATCGCATATGGTATTTTCAGTTCGACAAAATGTGCCCTCCAATTTCCCTACCACTTGATCTCTCGCATGAAGTTATCGTCAATCTCTTCTACTCGGAACACTTCATAAAAAACACAAAAATAACATTGTTTTTGGGAGGCCACAAAAAAACAACACATTTTGAGAGAGCACACAAACATGACACTTTTTTAGAACATATAAAAAACGTAATTTTACACATGGCACCTATTGATGTCAAAATATCACATCTTGAAAATTTCAAAGTGCACATCGTAAGTACCCCCCTCGCTTAAAATTTTCCGATACCTCTTCCTCACCACAATCCCCTTCTTATGTATCAAAAAGAGGTATCATTGTTGTATTTTTCTTGATTCTTCTTCTCCTTTTAGAGTTGGTACAAGGGATGGAGTGGGATTTAGTGAAATTTATGCATGACAAGTCTTGGAAAACCTCTAAACCATACATATTGTGTATTCTACCCCCTTCGCCCATTTTAATGAACATATAATATGACTGGTTTAGAGGTTTTCCAAGACTTTGCATGTACAAATTTCACAAAATCCCACGCCATTCCTTGTACCAACCCTGAAAAAAGAAGAAGCATCAAGAGCAACTACAATAATGAACCCTCTTTTTGATACATAAGAAGCAACCTGTGGTAAGGAAGACACATTCAAAAAAATTAAGAGAGGGGGGTCTTTACGATATGCACTTTGAAATCTATAGGATGCTACTTTTTGACATCAATAGGTGCCATATGTGAAAATTTATATTTTTATGTATTAAAAAAAGTGTCATATCTATGTGCTCTTATAAAATGTGTCATTTTTATGTGCCCTCTCAAAATTGATGCTAATTTTCTCTTTTTTTGAAGATTTTGGAGTAGAAGAGGTTGACGGCAACTTCAAGCCAGAGATCAAATGGTAAGAAAATCGGAGGGCACGTTTTGTCAAACTGAAAAGACCATATGCAATCTTTCATAAGCGACAAAATAAAATTAACCACACTTTTACAGTAAGAGAACGGTGAAGATAAATGCGCTTTCTACATAATGGTTTCCATGGATGGTATACTGATGTAGCGCAACCACGGCAAAGATGTCACTTTTGAGTGCCCTTTTGGAAAGTGGCACATCTAATTTTTGTCATTTTTGCGTGCCTCGTCAGGAAGTCATCATTTTTGCGTGCCCCGCTAGGAAGTCGTCATCTTTGCATGCCCCTCTAGGAAGTCGTCATTTTTTCAAGCCCCGCTAGAAAGTCGTCATTTTTATGTGCCCCTCCAGCGAGTCGTCATTTTTGCGTGCCCTTTTCAAAAACCCGCTAAAAATGTGTTTTCCTTTATGTTCAGCAAATGGATTCCAAGCTAGCAGCGTCTACTCCTTCACAAGGGAATCGCAACAAAGACATACATAAGATTATCCCTGATTAAAGGGCATATGCCTATACACCCCTAATTTCAAAAACTAAGTACCATCCGCCCCTCAGTCCAAACTACAAGTCCCATCCGCCCCTCTCTCGAAATGATAGGCCTCATGTGCCCCTCTATCAAAAAGAAAGGCCTCATTCACACCTACCCGTGAACAATAAGCCCCTATACACCCCTCCAAAGTTTGGAACACGTAATGTGACGGTGTACCATTCATATTCTAATGAATAAGGGTGACTTGGTCTTATAACTTCACATTTTGGGTTGTTTGCTCTTCATTTTGTTAAAACACGCGTCATGCATGTACTTGAGTCTTACGGTTCACTATGAAAATGACAATGGAGTTATTTTAGTACTTAAGAATGTGCGATTGATCGTACTTTGTGTGCTCCTTCATAACAGTATTCTTTCATAATTACCATGTTTGAGATGTATCAATTTCCCAACATTCAAAACACCAGATATGCATGGCCGTCTTATCACCCTATGTAGTATCCTCATCACATCGGAAAACCCCCTCGACCAACCTTGAACGTGAGCTGGCAAGGTTCATGCACTGGCATGTAAATGCGTTGCCGAGCCTCAAACATGTCTGGCTAGCTCAGAAATTGGTGAGTGGGCCAATTACAGTGCGCTACTGAACGGTACGACAAAAGCCTCCTTGTTGCAACTTCTGCAACTCACCATGAGGAACTGTTGTGCACATTTCACTCTCACAACCTTCCAACCGCAATTCGCCATGGGAATGCAAGAGGGTATCCAAAAGCATGGTGAAATAGTCGTTGCCACCAGACGACTCAGACATGTAGTATAGTAGAGAAGTGTGTAAGATGAAACGGATTGGCTGACACTACCCTCATCCTACGTGTCCACCTATCCTTGAATGGTCTACCAGTTGCACACCATGTTTTGGTAGGTTCCAACTTCAATTAGATCCAGTCTCATTCAGTCCTGCACGGTCGCTTTTGACGCCATCACCGCTCCCTCCAACCATGTTGCTTTTGCAACTGCCTCCTTTGTAACTCCGAGATGGTGGACGACCAAGTCGTACAGGACACTAGAAAGCCTGACTAAGAGGGTAGAAGGAATAAATGGCAAGCTTTTTTGTGGCCCACATAACCTCCGTTTTGGATGGCTTCCCCACAACACGCGTGGCATGTTGCCCTGCAACCAAGTCATGACAAGAACGCTTCTGCGATGGGTACTCCAAGAACAGACCGTCGTGAGATATCAAACAACATGCTCTTTTGCGGAAAGAAACAGACTCAAAAACCTCATGGGCAAGAAAACTGACACATGGAGCCAACTTTTGTCATATGTTGATGAGGTATATGCACAAATGCGCTTGTCAGTCGTTGCACTTTAGTTCGGATGCACCTTTGAAGTTTATTCATATGTGTGTGTCCACGTGCTACGTGCTGAGACGCATGGACACAGGTACACACACGGTCGCGCAGAAGAACAAGATTAGTGCCTTCCTGTGTGCTTTTGTTGCTCCATGTACTGCCAGGATCTGCTTCTAAGACAACCACACTATTTTCATGATGCATGCCGCATTTTTCAAAAACGGGCCAAAGTAGGTTCTCTTGCTTGCCCGATTTTTTTATGCTAACGACCACGCTGTTCTCATGGTGTGGGCACTAGTGCCAACCGAGGATGAGAAGGGTTGAAGGTTGTGCTTTGTTAGCCCTTGCGTATCCCACGTCTACACATACCAGCATTTGCATCATCACAAACATAGAGAAGGGGCTAAAGAATGTGGTGTAGAGGTACCTTACTCGTTCTATCCTCATGTACTACGCATGGAACTTACACGAGAACATCCACACATCATAAGGGAAAATGGATACACGCTTGGCATGGAAGTTGAGCAATGGGAGAAGGCAATTAGCCACCTGCGACAGGTGAGTGCCTCCGTGTATGCATACCTGTTGATAAAGGAAGGGTAGGATGGGAGTGTGGTGGAAAGGGTACCTTTGGAGAAGTGGACAAGCCTCCCGTTCACTCTCGAAAGAGTGGTTCACACAACGTACAACTTTCCTGAGCAAGAAGGTGTGCATTACAGCTTAATACGAGCTACATCTGTACTACTGATTTGTCAACATGGACCCCTTTCTGTAGCGCATTTTTTGTGCTCATTGTGCCTAGGCTCAATGTGAGTAGAGTTCCTTGGCCGTTGCCTCAGCTGACAAAGTGCTTTACTATCTCCTTGTAGCACGAGAGTAAACTCTGATGGAGGGCCCCAACATGAAAACAATGAAGGAACTCACAAACCATCCACAACGGTTTGAAATCCAAGAGAATCTGTGGTCATTGGAAAGAATTTGTGGTTAGATATGTGTATTTGTGGTCAGATATGTGTATCTGTGGTCCGTGGAAAGAATTTGGACTGCGTTCTCAACATGCATGTGGTTTCTTGTTTGTGAAGCGCATCATTACAAAGAATCTTCTTGATCCTGAACTCACGCGCATGGAGTTTTGTCGGGCATATAAAACTCCCTCCCCTCTCAAGTGGTGTAAAACATTCAACCCGTGGAACCCCTTTGGCTGAAGCGGGGACCTAGGCGTGGGAAAGGGCCGCTCTTACAGCGCCCAAAAAGATCATGAAACTTTGCATAAAAATACTTTGTTTGGTCAAACTGTGGGCGAAGTAAAATACAAAGACAAGTTGCAAGAACCCGTTAGCTCCAAGCCCTGATTTAGCTACCAAAAGGGGGTACAATGGAGGCCTAGTGGCAACTACAACACATGCTGCAACAGCCTTGGATGCATGTGCAAACACCCCCATGAGTTTGGAATTCCACTTGCAACGTATGCTAGTGGTGACATGCAGAATGATGTCGAGGCTCCACCTGAAGATGAGGAGGATGATGAGGATGTTGATGGTGAAACTGGTGACTCTCATGCATTATCCCCTACTCTTGGTGATGATGGTGAGACGGTGACGTAGGATGAGCACACATAACAGCTGGATGAGGAGGAGAAAGAGAGATAAGGGACGTATGAGGAAGAGCCAGATGAGAAAGAGTGAGCTGAGTGTGTGTTTGCTTTTTCTTCGTGCATTCCATTACATAAGTTCAAGTAATTTACCACCTAGTCCTGTCATGTCTAATACTTGGTTTTTTTCATGTGCAGGATGAAGTGTGCTTGACAGTGGAGACTGAATAAACCTTTCACTCAAGAAGGCCAGAGTTCACCGCATAAGGGGGTTTTTGGGTTAGTAAAAATATGAGGGCTAAGCTAAGGCAGAGGTAGGAGTTATTCATTAAGAAAAAGGTAGGAGATATTCATTAGATGTGGGGAGGGGATCTTATGGTCGGAAATGTTTCAATTAGTAGACGTGGCTGCCAACATTGAGACAGCAAGATAGAGGTATTCTACGATGCTGAACACTATTAACCATGGGAGCGGTTGCAACCTGTTTGTAACATTGTTCACTTTCTCCGAGGGTTAAGTCGTATATGTTTCAACCAGATCACATATCCGACCTTCAATGTACATAGTGTTTAATCAGTGACATTTGCATCATGCAATTTTCTTGAGCTCGTTTCCATAATCAAATTACTACGTATGTCTTGCCATGATGTTTAATAATGACTCCGAATTAAAGGTTCATTATAGTTACCAATGTTGAAGATGAACACATAACTACCCACTTGATTGTTCCTTGTATTCATAATGATGTGTCGGACAACTTTCGAACACATGAAAAAACAACACCTAGGCCTCTGTGTAAAAGCCTGAACACCCTCCTATTGTCATGTACAAAGATAAGTTCGACATACACATAGAACTTTTCTGCTTACTACATTGATCATAAAGTGTCCTATTCACGCTGCTACATATGTCATTGTTTTGTCCTCATTTGTGCTGAAGAGGTGGACATTATGTTGTTATCAAGGAATGTATAGTCACAATGATGCTCAAGTTTTTAATGTCACATGAGAGTAGTTGAGCCCAAAATGATGAGCTAAAAAATGTAGATGTACCCTTGAACTTTCGTGTAAGGGTTCTCATAGTTTTCATTGATTTGTCCACAAGTACTCTTATTAAGTGGACATTCAATTTCATTAGTTTAAAGACTAAATCAAAATAAGGAAGGTATACTGTTCATCTCATGTGCTAAAACTTCATTATGAAGTTCCCTCTAAATAATCATGAAAAACAACTAGAACATAGGTCAACGATGACGATGGTCACAACCGTCAACGTGGAATTGGCCACACCGACATCCATTGCACCCAATTGGGTGGACAATACAACAGGCGAACATGGGGTGCCCGCATGGCCGAGTGCCAAGACACAGTGTATGGGTAGGCAGGTGTTTTGGGTTAATGATGTCGCGTGCCCGCTTTATGTTTGCCCACTTGGCCATCAGAGTTCCGTGATCCATGGGAGGGAGGGGAAATGCAACGTTTTCCCAAGGACCATGCACAGGTTTTGGGCTACCAGCCTAGTGGTGTAATGGTGGCAGAGGATGCGTTTATCAAGCATGGGACATGTTCAAATAGGGTTTGCTCAATGTACTTGTGAGTACGAGAGGAAGGAGGAAGTCTAATGCAATCTAAACTGAATTGTATGTAGAACATACGCACGGGATTGGACGTGCAAAGGACTCGACAATGTCCTAATTAGGGCCCTGCTTTTGAAAAGCATCAATCGTCTTGTGCGGCCAAACACACACCCAAGCAAGGAGGCGCACGTGTGTATGGAACCATGACAAGTCTGTGCACTAGCCAAACCATTTACATTCAGCAACACCTGTCTAGGGTAAGGTCCCGTTTCGCTGGTTAGGTTACATGCCATCAAAGACCATGGGTACATTAGACACTTTTTCCATCATTTTTCAATGGATGAACATTCTAAACCTATTAAGGGGTATATGGGTCTTATTTGTGAAGAGTAGGCGCAAATGAGGCTTCTCATGCAGGCAGAGGGGTGAATCAGGCTTATCGCTCCATCAGAGGGGCAAACTGGGCTTATCGGTCTAGCGGAGGGGCAAATAAGGCTTATTGTTTTGACAAAGGGGCAAATGGGGCTTGTTGTCTCGACCGAGGGGATTATGAGGATCAAGGGTGACAAAAAAGGGGGTAATTGGTATTTTCACGGTAACCTAAAAGCGACTACAAGAGAACGGGGTCCTTGAATAATAGCGACATAGATGATGTTACTTCATTTGGGTGATTGGACTTCAAAATCAGCTTGAGCGTCATGTCAGAAGAGAAATAGGAGTAACAAACCCCATATCTTTATATCTTCGTGAGTGAAAATGTACTGAAGGATTGGGCTACAAGTGAAGAAAAAACAGCGGGAGAGGGTAGCACGAAGAGGTCCCATGTGAGATAGTGAGCAAACAACCACGGACAAGATCAGTTAAGAGAAAAGTAGGAAATGTACGTTTAGTTATCCAATAACATGTAACTATACCAAGTAGAGCCACCCGAAACAAGAATGGAACTAAGCTATCTTCCTATTCTAGTTTCATTTTTTCTTAAGTCCATGAATTCAATATAAGCAAAAGAAACAACTTGCACAACACAAAATCTGCAAATATTGTACAATATATACTTTTTCTACCAATTTGTTCACATCAAGTTTTAATAATGTAAAATCCAATGTAGATGACAATGTTATTTCTTAATCATGAACTTCACTGTCATGGGATGTATCATCCATAAAAACGGTACAATTACCTAAGCACTCAAATAACATCATTCCTAAATGCACATTAGTAAAAAAAATTACATTTTTACTATTTTATAGAGAAATTTTAGACATGAATGAATAAAACTTCAACTACATATACATATACATAGACATAGACATAGACATAGACATAGACATATACGTATATGTATACAAATACATATACATATACATATACATATACATATACATATACATATACA
>SZWC01003339.1:114954-162039 GCA_023375785.1 Penium margaritaceum | reverse complement strand
TCTCCATACTTGTCCCTCCCCCATCTCCTTTTCCTGTGTCCCATGTGCCACAGTCTACCCCCTCATCTGCCCCCTCCCTACCCGCCCCCTCCCTCTTTGCTCTTGTTTGTTCGATGCCTCCTCCCCCCCATGGACCTGTGGTGAATCACCCTCTTTCAGCATGCCTCCTCCTTCCCCTGTCTCTCCTACCCCCGTCCGTCTCACCCTTTGTCGTCTCTTGTGATCCTCTCCCAATGCACACCCGTTAATCCATTTCTCCCTCACTCTTGTCCTCCTCTCCATGAGACTTTCCTGCCTCCTGCTTGGTACCCTCTCCTCCCCGTCCCCTGCCTCACCCACATACGCTGTCATACCATTATTCGCTGCCCTCCTCACCACCTCTCCTCTGGTCCTGCCTTCCTCGTCTAGACATTGGCCTCCATCTGAGCTGGCCAGGCATCCATCGGATCCCACTGCTCCTTCATCACCGCTCCCTCTAGGGTGGCCCACTCCTCCCCGGCTCCCCTCAGAAGGCCAGGATTTTTTCCTCTCCCCACTTCTCCCTGTCCATCCGACTGCTCAGGAGTAGAGCAAAGCCCTGTCAAGCTGGCAGCATGACATTGTTACCATGGCAGTTAACACGGGTGTTGCTATGGATGCTGTAGCATGGGCTGCTGCATGCATCCCTCACATGCACAGGATATGCGTCCCGCGAGATGAGGGGTGTGCCTAGTCGTCGTTGGTTTCCGTGGTTGGTTGAACTCAACCACCGAAACCAACAAAATCGGAGGCTTCAGTGTTGCTGCTTCATCTCTCATGGTTGGGATTTGCGAGTTTCAGCCAAAGCGATAAACGTTGAAGAAAATATTGGCTAGGGGTCTATTTAGGAGAGGTCACATGGGATTGCGATTTTCAGTCTCAGAGCAAATCGCAGGTTTGTGTGTGGCCGCTTGTTGAGCTTGGCAGCTTTGATGTCACTGGGACCATCGAAGTGGAGCCACTCGCAGTTTTAGCAATGCACACCTTCTGGATATCTTTCCTCTTGCAATGTTTTGTAGGCTTGCAGGTTGGACCACGGTCAACCAGATAGGACCTTTAATGGGCCATCAGCAGAGAACTGCGAATTGAAATCCTATGCGACCGCTCTGTAGGGTTAGGGCGACAGGCAGCGAAACGGGTAGCGAGGGGGGAGCGCGGATCCAACCATGGTCCAACCACGGTCCAACCATGGTTGGACCATGCGTCAACGGTCGTGCACGAGCCAAGCGAGGCTCGTAGGGATGCGCGGATAGGGCATGGTGCGGGGCGATTTGTCCCAAGCCATTGAAAAATGCACGGGCATAGGCCTGCGCGTGCTCAAGACAAGATGAGGGCAAACGGAAGGCGGATGCAGGCAAGCCCGGCCAACACATGTGCTGGATGACACATGTGCCATACAGCACATGCTCTGTGCTGAAACCAGGTGGCTTAAAAACGTGAAAACGGGTTTCCATGTGCAAAAGTTGAGATCCCAACCGTGGAACTCAAACAAACAGCCGTAGGTCAAAGAAATTCGACCAACCACCAAAACCAATGACTACTAGGCGCACCCAAGCATATGGGATAGCACTATTGCTGCAACGAGGTCACTGCAAGAGCTACACTCTGTGACAAAAACTATTATTGTGAAAAATATTAGTGTGGGTGTAGATAATGCCAGTGGTAGCTAGTGGGACTGGGCTGTCACCGCCTACACTGGATTCAAGGGCATCGCGCTTGATCCTCGTGTACTCATGCCAAGCCTTGATTTCCTCTGCAGAGAGGGAAAGGGACCAGATGTCCTCTGCACTTTGTTGTGACCCCTCCACGACATGACCTCTAGCTTGCCCTACTCAACAGAGTGTCATAGACATAGACATAGACATAGACGTAGACATAGACATAGAAATAGAAAAATACATGAACAAAGACATGGACATACTGCTCTCATGAAATGAATTCATGGTCGTGGGTACATCGTGTGTCTGAGTTGCGCATGCAAGGTGATGTCACTTGATATGCAAGGAGCATGCAAGTCATGCAATGCACACAACTAAGAAGCATGCAATTGAGGGGCATGCACATGGAAAGCATGCATCTGCAAAGCCTACGTCTGCATCCTCTGATGTGAGAGCTTCCCTCAGTGTGCCTGGATCAGGCGCCATAGAGGGAGAGCTCTGAGTGGCAAGTGCACACGCCTCAGTGCTGGGCCTCACGACCACAAGGTCGGCTGCTCCATCACAAGCGATACGAAACTCACGAGTGACCAGATCGTGCCCTACATGGCACTCTAGATGTACCTCTGTGTGATCCGTGCGGAAACTCAGGCCTAGGGGCATTGTGCCGGGATCACCACTTGTGATACTACGAGTGGAGCGCCTGGGTGTGGGCCCTGACACCCTCTGGACTCCGGAGAGCAATGGTCGGAGACGACCACCGGGATCACACGAGTAACCTGGGCTCAACGGGCTCACCTCAAGCTCATAGAAAGGCACGACCACATCTTGTGAGGACTGAGGCAAAGGGGCAGGTGATGTAGTGTGAGGAGATGCGTGTGTGGGAGACGCGTGACTCGGTCTGGCAGTAGGAGCAGGAGTCGAGGCAGGACCACGCACAAAGGTAGGAGTACTAGTGGACACAGGTACGGAGTCATGGGTGCCTGTGGGGTGCGAGGGCGTAGGGGTAGAAGCTGGCTATGTTGGAGAGGTCTCCAGGCCAACAGCGATGATCATTGGGTCATGAAGAGCCAGAGACCGAGAAGTGGAGGGGGCTAAAATGGACACATCAGCCGAATGAGAGGTACTTGTGGACCCAGACTCCCCCATCCGTCGAGAAACCTCACACGTAGGAACGTGCATGACGAATAGTGACATGATTGAGGTCAGATCACGGTAGGTGAGAGACTCAAAGAAGAGCGCATATTGAGACTCAACAATGCGACGACGTGTGGGGTCCCGAACCTGCCAGGCCTTCGACCATGAGGAGATACCCACGACCCCTCGGGGAGACCTTGGACCCCTGTTGATCCTCGGTGTACCACACAGAAGCCAAAGATTTCCAGACACGAGGGAGGTGCAGATCGACACGATGGCCAAAAGAGAGCTTGTACAGTGTAACGTGGTCCGGAAGGGGACCGTTCAGGAGGCGGTTCCAAACCCACTTTATGTAGGCCAATCCTTCAAAGGCGAAGGACTCTCGGAGACTGCACACAGATCGCATAGCACGAACTGCATCTTCCATGGTAAGGTTGCAATGCTCAGAGACACCGTCCTACTGAGAAGTAGCAAGAGCAGATACCTGGTGAAAAACCCTGTGCTTGGCAAAAAACTATCCATCTCGCCAAGAAACTTGCCGCCGCGATCCGAACAGAAAATATGCAGCATGTGGTGGGACTGACGCTTAGCCATCATTATCTAGAGGCGAACTGCAAGAGTGGCGTTACTCTTCTCGCGCAAGCTGTAGACCCACCGCATCCAAGTGAAGTCATCAATCAGAGTCAGGTTGTATTGGCCCCGATCAGACAAAGACTCGACAGGAAGAGGACCGAGAAGGTCTGAATAGACCAACTCGAGGGGGCAAAGTGCTTGAGAACGAGATTGAGGGTACGTGCAGCGATGCATCTTACCCTGAGCGCAGAACAGCCAATCGGTCTTAGACGACTTCTCAAAATCAGCTGCGTCGTGACCGAGTGCCGGTTGTGTCGGAATGAGTTTCGACACAGTGTCGGAGACCACATGAAATAGGTAATGATGCGGTAATCTTTGGTGCTCATCAAACATAACACCAGTGGAAAACACATGAGCAAGAGGAGAGGGGGAGCAAGAAGAAGAAGAAATATGAGAAACATGATACAGATCGTCCACAACAAAGGTACAAAGAACACCAGTGCGAGTATCAATAGCAGTCACCATCGCGGAGTCATTATGTGCTCCACAGAGAGTCCCATCAATGTGCAGGCACGTACAAAAAGCAAACTAAACTCAAGGTTAGGAACAAAAAACACCTCGGAAAGATACATGGGGCCAGACGGACCATCGAAGCACACAACCCCAACACCCTCGACTGGCATGGACTGACCAGAGCCTGTGCAAAGGAAATGAACAGACGAAATAGGACCGAGGACAACAAAGTCACTACGACGACAGGTCATGTGATGAGCAGCACCAGAATCGATGATCCAAGTACCACCGGGATCATGACCGGAGGACGTCACTGTACAAAGAGCAATGGAACACTTTACCTCAGACGAGCACTGAGCAACAGGTGAGGAGGAACGACGAAGGGCACAGAGGTGAGACTCATGAATCCAATCGGTACTGTTAGGCCCATCATCATCGCATGCCAGTTGTGCCCCCCCACATGAGTCATCACGAGCTACGAAAATAGACGAACAACCAGTCTGTGAACCACCCGGTTGTGACAACACACTCACACCTCCCCGAAAGCGAAGCGCCAAAATGTGACGGAGCTCGGCGATGGTTCGTTCATGCGGGTCCGGGTCACCACTACTCGCCGGTGGGGAAGCAGGAACTGCTGCAGTCATTGTCGTTGTGCAACCAGAGGTTGTGCTACTAACCGCAGCCCGTTGTGTGTGTGCGGCCTGGAGACTATGAGTGATCCGCGCCAAGTCGAGTGGCTGTTGGTACTCGGTATAGCGATGAGCGCCTCCATAGTTGTATCAGTGGATCGTACGTCCACGGCTACCGCCCGATGAGTGCTGCTGTTGCGACTGCTACTGGCCCGAAACACGCTTCTTTTTGCCCTTCTTCCCCTGTGCTGTAGCTGCCACACCCTCCATCTGAGTCAGAGTAGCCCGGGTGGAGGGGTAGCAGGAGGGTGTGCCAGAGGATGGAGAAGTGGATTGTAAGAGGGACGTTGGCGACGACGTAATGACTGCTGTAGCAAGGGGACTCACCTGATGGGCCACGGTTGCCTCGCAAGACGAAGTCACCTGGAGGAAAAGCTGATGTGTTCAAGGAAGAAGCTGAAGAGAGGTGGAGAAGGGCTCAAGCACAGCATTGCTATATCCCGAGAAGATGTCTGTGTGCTCAAGACAAACTCCGATCATGAGCATGCGAAGCGCCCTGAGTTGTGTACCTCCTAAAGTCCCTATGTGTGTGTAGATGTGCATGGCACGTTGCCAGTAATTGGCCGCGGGCTCAGCAGGTCATTGACGAAGGGGGTGAAAGGCATAAATGTGAGCTATGCGGGTGGCGTGCGTCTCTGCAACAAGCAAGGATAATGCCAAGTCCCAGGCCTAATGTGGAGCACCCAAGCCTATGTCGGCCACTCCGACAAAAGGGCAAAAGTCCACGATAGTCTTGCGTGGCATGGCGTAAAGGAGTTCGCGTATCATCCGAGCCGCTATCAGTACCTGAGCGCACTTTGTAACCTGGTACAGACTATGATAGTAGGGTCATACCCCATCTTAAGTGACCCAGACCTGGAAGAGAGTCTCCCAGCAGTCAAAGCCGTCCTCGTTGACATAGCGTGGGGACGATTTCCTTAGGTTGCCACTCCGTAGGGAGAGCAACCACAGGCTGGGGAGGACGAGAGATGAGGAAGACACAGGAACGAGGAAAAATGCCAAGGTAGGGATCTGGCAAGGAACGGATCTCCGGGAACAAGGAACCAGAATGCGACTGAAGCTGACAGAGACGCTTCTGAGGCACGCGGATCTCTCTCTCTCGTGGATGTGATCCTCCATACCTGGCACCTAAAGGTTCTCATCCAAAGGACTGAGAAGTGGCAAGTCCTGTCCTGCTGCTCTCCTCGGTGTAGATGCTGATTGCTATGCAGAAGGTATGGAACCGCAGACTCCCCCAGATGTCTGCTAAGGGGCCATGGACTAACCACGAAGAAAATCAGTGAGCACGCGGATGGCGTCAGTGTACTCCTACTGCTGACGCCGCATCTCATCCTCCTGACTCCGCAGATCCGCAATGGCCTGCGAGCGTGGGATCATGACCCCTGAGGAGGAGGGAGAAGGGTCAAGTGGTCCTTTGCCCTTTTCACCGATCAGAGCCATGTCAGCGCTTAGTATGGACCGAGACATCAAACCGGTCCGATTTCAGAACCGTCAGCGTTTCTCACAGAGTTGGAACACTGGCAATTTTTTACCTTCCGACCCCAGAATTTCACTAAGGCAAGTAGTGATGTAAGGAAGAGTTTGCTGATGTCAGCACAGACATGATGATGTGAGCAATGAAAATGCTGTCTTGAGCACCCCCTCCCTTTTCCTTCTCCTTGGTTGACAACTCTCACCGCTGTTGGGCGGCTGCTCTGCTGCAGCCACGCGAAAGTTACACAAAAGCTCCGCGACAGCTTCCGCTCTGCTGCTACTGCTACTGTGCCTTTACCTTCAACACCAACTGCGCAGTTGCTTGCGCAGTAGTGTCAGCAGCAGCATGCTACCACTTTGTTGCGGCGTTGCTGCACATTGCTATTTCTGCGCGCTGTCACTGTTGTGCATTGCTCTTGCTGTATGCCGCTACTACTATTTATTCCTGCTGCACTGCCGCTCGTTGCTGCTGCACAATTGCTTGCTGTTGCTACTGTTGCCCACCGCCGCCTGCTGCGTGCTGCTGCTGTTGAGCGCTATTACTACTGCTGCCCGTCGCCGCTTGCTGCGGATGCGGCCTGCTGCCGCTAATGCTAGTGCCAATGCTAGCAGTTGCTAGCGGCTGCCGCATGCTGCAGTTGTCGCCTAGTGCTGCTAGCGGCTGCTGCTGCTGTACTCTCACGTGCTGAAGGTGGGTGACGTCGCCGGCAGTCAGGTGACATCGACAGGTCAGAGAAGATCGCCTGCATCGGTGACACTGACTACTGCTACTATGTTGAGTCTTTGCTGCGTACCTCGGCGAGAATTGTCTCACCGCTCTGATACCATGAGTAGATGTGTGGAAGCTTCCTAGAGATACTTGCATTGACTAGGCGTTAGTTCTTGGTTAGACGGTGACGACAGTCACAAGTCGTATACACAACGCAAGGGTCAGGCTTGAAGACACAAGGCAAAGTGCCATAATGCTTCAATAGCATTCATATAGAGAAAATGAAAAATGACACGTCCATGGCATAAGTACCTGTCGCGGCGCACGTGTGTCGCACGCGACAGCATAATGTCTGTCTTAAAACCGGCCCAAAATCATTGTTTTGGCCATAGCTCAGCGCACACATGTCAGAACGCTACGCCATCTGAACTTCGACATGCAGAATTGCAAGTCGGACGCTACGACTTGTCACATGCATGCATATGGCATCAAACGGTGGACACACAACGCAAAAACATGCAAATGGGGCCCACAACCAGTCCATTGATAATCTCCTGCGTTCTGCAGAAAAACCGTAGTAGGTCACAGATAGTGTCTAGAACTCTGGGGCGATCGTTCGTCAGCTCCAAGCCGGTAGTTCACCACCAAACAATGCACTGGTACCACCAAGATCCACATCAGGGATCTGCATGGGCATGGACACGACCAAGTGGTCACAGTAAAATGTACAAGTAGACAGGAACGTCACAAATCACAATATCGACTTCGGTCATCGTTCGATCGAGTTTTTGGGTCACATCATCAACGATGGACAGATCACCATGGATCTGAAATATGAAGCAATAGTGCATGATTGGGCGACGCTGCCCAACGTTTGAAAATTTGAAGGTTTTCTTTTGACATATTGCAATTACTATCTGCGATTTGTGCGGGAATACACGTGAATATCAGTGCCTCTCTTCGACCTGTTTCAAAAAGAAAATGAGTGGCGGTACGAAGACAGTGAACAAGAAGCTTTCATCGCTTTGCGGGACGCTCAAACCACGACGCCAACCTTACAATTAGCCGATCAAAGGGTCGACTACGTGATGGCTACGGATGCATCAGACCGAGCCATTGTCACAATTCTTATGCAAGATCACGGCAACGGAGAACAATCATTCGCCTAAATTTCTCGGAAACTACGAGGATCAAAACTCAACTATGCAGTCCACGAAAAAGAGATGATGGCAAACGTGCACGCGTTCAAGACATGGTGATGCTATCTGGAGTGTTGCTGATGCATCGTTCACACCGCCCACCACGTGTTGAATCATTTGAAGATGCAATTGAATGTCAGCCGACTTCAAACCTGATGGATGGAATTCCTTGAGTCCGGGTTCCACTACGAAATCGAGTACTGACCACGCAAAACCAATCCAGCAAATGCATTGAGCCGCTGACCAGATTCAATGGCTGATATGGCAACCCTACAACTATTGCGAGACCCCAACCTTGAGCAATTGCTCGCACGAGGCTATGACCAGCACTGCTGATATGATGAAACCAAATTCTAGTGCGACGCACCCTACTGGCGACGACGCTTTACTCACCAGATGGTCAATCCCCCAAACGATGAACTTGGCCGAATGCTTCTCGAAGAATGCCACGACATAGGTCCAAGTGGACCCTTTGGAGACAAAAAGGCACACAAGAAGCTGGTGAAAATTTATTGGTGGGACAAGATGCAATCCAACGTGGCCAACTTCTACAAAACCTGCGACACATGACACCGGCAGAAATCTTGTCGCACAAGGCCACCTGGACTTTTGCAACCGCTCCCTGTTCCAACACAACCATGGGCAAACATCTCTATGGACTTTGTCACCGGATTACTAGTCGCACCCGAGGGGTATGACGCCATCCTCGTGGTCGCCGAAAGGTTTTCTAAAATGTCCAACTTTATCCCAACAACAACCATCGTCACCGCCAAGGGAACAACACGGTTATTTCAAAACAACATTGTATGGTAACACGGCGTACCGAAAACCATCATAAGTGACAGAGACGATCCATTCACCAGCCGATTTTGGCACGAAATGATGAATTGCTACTATAGTATAATTCAACTTTCGACGGTGTTTCATCCCCAAACCGGCGGTCAAACCAAGCAGACAAATTAGACGCTTGAACAAATGCCTCGTATGTTATGCAAACCTCATGGGAGAAATTGCGCACACAAATTCCCGACTACCGAAATTGCATGTAACTCGGCAGTTTCTACAGTAATAGGTAAAATCCCACTAGAGGTGGTGAATGGCAATGTTCTAGCCAAACCCCCTGGACCACAAAGCCGCAGCAACATTCTCGTGGTTGATTCTCAACGCCGATGTTTCACCACCAGCTGGGAGGAAACACGGCAGACCCTCGTGAAGACACAAGTAGCGATGAAGCGGGCACCTGAACGACATCGCAAGGACAAAATCTGTTGGTTTGTATGGCTTCCACCCGTCACGAACGACACCGCTAGTTTACCGATGTACCCACATTCGGGGTATATGGCAAAGGAGGGCGTGATGACACGACGGGCCACCGACATGCACCGAGACTTCTCCAGCACCTACGACAACGCCTGCGAGACGCGGCCGATACGTTCCGGCAGCCATGTGGGCTTGTCAGGAGGTAGGAGATTTTTCTCGGTGGGTTGAGACCTGCGCACCCGGTGGAATGTACAGGTCAACGAGGAGACCCGATGGCTGTTGTGGGGCTTCCAATGTACTGAAAGCCGTCTGTGATGTCTGGACGTTGATTCCGAGAATTTTTGGCACTGCTCATATTTCCTCGGTGGTCGAGACCCGGGTACTCGGAGAGCTGTTCCGGTGCCTCGAGGAGATCACCTTTGTTCCTGTCATGGTGTATGCAGTGTGTTCTCCCTGTTGACTCATTTCGGTTCAGCACGGGTGATGGGGCCCGCTGCTGCTAGCTGCCGGCGCCCTTATATAAGCCCGCTAGGGGCTCATTTGTGAACTCTCTTTGTTCTTTATATTCAGCGTTCCAGACTTAGCCAAATTCTTGCCGTCTTGCATCGCACTCACACATAGAGCTCATGTTCGTTTTTCCATGGGCTTGCATGCCCTATTTTATTTCCATTTTGGTATCAGAGCGCAGGGGGGCGTGTGAGCAGCAAAAGCAACAATAGTGGGCGGAACGCAAAGAGAACGCGCCACATGGCGCCACGCAGGCAGCAGCGTGAGGGAGCGTGAAGCAACTGCATGTGAACGCCACAGGGGTGGTGAGCCACGCACAACAGCACTAGCGACTGCGGCTGCAACAGTAAAAGCAACAGCAGCAGCAACCACTGGAGAAACCACGGCAGTAGTAGTAGCGTGTAGCAACAACAGCAACAGCAGCAACAACAGCAGCAGCGACGGCGAAAGCAGCTGTAGCACCGCATCAGCCGCTGTAGCAGCAGTGTCAGCAGCAGCAACAGTAGTAGCAGCAGCCACTGCAACAGTGGCGACAGCAGCAAGAGCGTGCAGCAGCGACGGCAGCAGCAGCAACGTGCATCAGCAGCAGTAGCGGCGATAGCAGCAAGCAACAGCGACGGCATCATTAAGAAGGAGCAACAGCCGCGGTGGCAGCAGCAAGCAGCAGCAACAGCCGCGGCGGCAGCAGTAAGTAGCAACAGCAGCTGCCGCTCAGAGCAGCAGCAGCAGTAGTAGAAGCAGTAGCATCAGCAGCAACTATAGCAACTGCACCTGCGAGGAGGGCTTCACAACCCTCCTCCGAGGGAGGGCCCTCTGAGGGGGCCTGTCGGCCCCGTTCGCATCCCCTCCTCCGTTCCTCCCCTTCTCAAGGGGGCCCTTGGAGGGCCTCGCCAAGCCCCTCCAAGGGGCCCTTTGGAGGGGGCCCGTCAGCCCCGTGGGCCCCCTCGGCCCCGTCGGCCCCGTCGGCCGACCGATGGAGGGGCCGGGTTAGAGGGTGGTGATGGATGTCATGGTTAGCGTCGCTGTTGGATACGCCCTCCCGGCAGGCATCCCCCTTGGCTACAACCTCATCCAAGCCTGCGTCCTCCACAGCATACGGATCTGCCGACGTTGGTAGATCCCCTAGTTGGACCTCTGGCGAGCATATTCGCTGAGATCCACGGCCTCCAGCAGACGGTGCAGCGGCTTTGTGACCTCGTCGTCACTGAGTGTGCTTCTACTACTCGTTTTTCGACGGCCTCTTTGATCACATCTCCTCCATCTTCTCCTCCTTCCTCATCCAACGATGTACCTTCAGCTCCACTTGCCAGCGAGTCCCCGGCGGCCATCATCCTTTCGATCCTCAACTCTGCTACGACCTCAACGCCACCTCGCGATGACACCTCTTCATGCAGTCGTTCTAGTCGAGTGACCCTGCGACGTCGGCGCCAGCGCTCTGCACGCCGTGCTTGCGCCAGTTTTGACACATCCTCCACCTCCTTGGCCTCCGTTGATGTACCTGTCAAGGTGGAGTGTGGTCACCGCGCATTGCCCGATGTGACCGTAGCGACAGGATCTGCACTCGCGTAGGACCGTGGTGCTCGAGCATCAGCTCAAGCAGACTCAGATGATACGGTGACAGTACATGGCATGGAATCCAATCTCGACATGGCGTTCATGGTGGAGACTACAGTGTCATTGAGCTTGACTTCCACGTTCAGGCAAGATCCAGGTCTTCCGTAGCAGCATGTTGCATCGGGAGGAGTGCAGGTGCTGTGTGCTTGGGTGGTGCCACTCGCGACTCCGACCGGTGGCGGCGAGGCAGTGGCAGAGGAGTATTGTGTTGATTGGGATGCCCCACACGGATCTTCGGGGCCTTTGGCACACGGGATTTACACCAGTACGCCAGTAGTCGCAGTGCATGAGCAGAGTTGGCCGGTTGTTCTTTTGGAGGTTGAGGCATTCTTGAAAGCAGCAGTTATGAGAGGTGTCATTGGGACACATGCTACAACAGATCAACAAGCTTCACCATGTCATCTGCGTTACCTGAGCACCAGCTTCAACATGAGGAGTCATCCATGTTCCCTGAATCTATGTGCCGTGTATAGGATGGAGTACCAACACACATGACGGAGTCAGATGGTGGTCTTCGCTCCATTATTGAGTAGGTGGCAGCGACCAGCATTTCCGGCAAGATAGTGCGTGAGCGCCAGCTGCGCTTGTTGGTCGCTTTGACGGGCATTGTCAAGCCGGAGCCCTGCACACCAGTGTCCAGTATGACGGCAGTTGAGGAGCAGATCCATACATGCAGATGGAGTCACCTCGTCAGCAGGAGCTGAGTTTTTCCCCCTCGGTTTCACCTGTTGGTGACCCTACCGATCACATCGATACTGAGAGTGGCAGGTTCAGCACAGATGACGTTTCCACCTGCTCCATGGACTCTGAAAACCCATCCTTCTCATTCTCTCTTGGCATGCGACCACTCACTCCTCATGTGACAGACACGATTTGTGGTGTGAGAGAGGGTGCTTTCTGGAGCTTTAGCCTTGGTGTGTGGAGAGCACAGTCGTAGCGGAAAGGTAGACTTGGAGATGTCTGGGAGCCAGAGCTGGAAAATACAGCTTAATGAGATTCAACTAAATACAGGGTATTTATACTGTCCGGCCGGCAAGTTCTGGCCTTAGCCTGCTCCTCTCCTAGCTTGCTATAACAAGCTACTTGCCCCTCAAACTGGTGCCCTACTTGCACCTAACGCTTAGCGCGAGAAGTGCCTGGCCGTCAATAATCTGGATCGACGGTCCATCTTGTCGCGCGGCGAGCCGCCGTGTTAGCTTGACGCCTCTTAGCAGTGGCTATGGTCGCCGTGTTGCGCACGCCACCAGGAGTGCTGCGACCGCCACACGGTCGCAGCCACAATGTTTGCTGTCGCCGTTGACCGCGTCTGTTGCCGGGAGCTCCCGACGGCGCGCTCCCCTCGGCGGATAGCGTATTCGTTACTCTACTTGCCAAGGGGACGAAAGCCACCCTCGCGTGGCGGTTACAAAATGCCGCGAGGGGGTTTGTACAAAACAGCCCCCTAGCGACGGCGTGAACCCCACTCCGGCGCTCGCTCGCGCGCTCGCTCCCCCTCCTCCTCCTTGTATCCGCGGTCAAGTGGAGGTGAGATCGACCGCGAGCAGGATTTCTGAAAAACGGAAAAAGGTCCACGTGCCCCGAAAAGTTGGACGTGGCCCAATGTATGCCACAAAAAGAGGGGCACTTCATTACATTGAACCCCCCCGTCGGAGGCACGACGTCCTGGCGCGCTTGAGGTACTCCTGGAGAACAGTGTTAGTATCCCCAATGTGGAAGTTGGCCTCTAGCTCCCAAGAGTTGTGCTCCGCCGGGATCCCCTTCCAGTGCACCAGAAACGCACGCTGTCGTCCCCTCTGGCGGTCCACCAGAATCTTCTCCACCTCAAACTCCTCACTTCCTTCGACCTGGACAGTAGGAGGTGGAGCTGTCCCGCGACCCTGGAAGAATGTATTGGGGTTGCGGTAGGCACGAAGCAGGGAGATGTGGAACACCAGATGGATGGTGTAGTGTGCTGGCAGCTCCAGCTTGTATGAAACGGCGGACCGCTTCTCCGGAATGCGGAACAGACCCACCCATCACGGTTTTAGCTTGGGACTCCCAAATCCCATCAGTTGGAGGATAGCAGAGTTCAGCATCACCTGATTTCCCACTTGGAACTCCTCCGCAGAGCGATGCTTATGAGCCTACCGCTTCTACTGCTTCTGTGCCTTCAACAACCGTTGCTGCACCACGTCCCAAATGGTGGCAAACCCTTCAGCAATCTGCTGCACATCCGAAAGAGATGTTGCCATAGCAAGGGCGGCTGGGCTCCATGGCTGGTGGCCATATACCACTTCAAACGGTGAATTTCCTGTTGATGCTGACACCGCTGGGTTGTAGGCAAACTCTGCCACTCTGAGATTCTCCTCCCAACCCTCGCCATCCGGTGGGACCATGCTCCGCAGCATTTGTGGCCCCTTTCCGTGATCCCGCATCAGCATCGCCCCAATGGCATAGTCGCTTGCATCCGTCGCCATGACGTACTCCTTCGATGAATCCAGATGCACCACGACCGGAGCATCACACATTGCAGCCTTGAGCTCCTCACAGCTCTTCTGCTCCTCATCGTCCCATGCCCACTGGTGATCCTTCCTCACCAGCTGAGTCAGCGACGCACCCTTCTCTGCGTACCCCCTGATGAATTTCCGGTAGTAGTTGACAAACCCTAGGAACACCTGGATGTCACGCATGCACTTTGGTGTCGGCCACTGCTTCACTGCTTCCACCTTCTTTGGGTCCATACGGAGACCCTTGCCGCTCATGATGTGCCCAAGGAACTCCACCTCCCGTTTCTCGAACTCACACTTGGAGAGCTTCGCAAACAGCTTCTCTTTCTGAAGAATGTCCAGCACCTGTCGAAGGTGTTGCTGATGCTCTACAAGATTTGTCGAGGAACACCACCACGAACTCGTCCAAGTGAGGATGGAAGATCCTATTCATGAGGCTCATGAACGTTGCAGGAGCATTGGTCAACCCAAACGGCATCACGAGGTACTCAAAATGGCCGTACCGCGTCCGAAACGCCGTCTTCTCCACATCCTGCTCCGCAATCCGGATCTGATGGTACCCTGAGCGCAAGTCAATGTTGCTGAAGAACTGCGCTCCCCTCAGCTGGTCAGACAGCTCCTCGACCCTTGGCAGCGGGTACCGATTCTTGATTGTTGCATTGTTCAGTGCGCAATAGTCCATGCACATCCACAGCTCCCCTGTCTTCTTCTTCACAAAGAGGACCAGTGTAGCATAGGGTGACACCGACGGTTTGATGAGACCTTGCTCCGTCAACTCCTCCAATTGCTTCTTCAGCTCACCTAGCTTGTTATCGCTCATGCAATAAGCAGCCCGCATGGTTGGAGTTGCTCTAGGAATAAGCTCAATTTTGTGGTCGATGTCCCACTTCGGTGATAAACCTTTTGGCAACTCAGCAGGAAACACATCACTATAGCTGTCCAACACTCCCTTGATGCCCTCGGACAGCTCTGCTATAGGTGCTTCTTGTTGCTCTTCCACTTGATGCTTTGTCTCCGTTGCAAACACTTCCACCTCTCTAACTGCTCCTTTTTGTCGCACCCACACAAGGTACACTTGGTCCCCCTTGCGCTGACAGCACTTCAGCTGCACGTAACTCAACTGCGGCACCTTTCCTGCCTTGGAGTTTTTCTCCTCTGCCCACAACGGCAAAACGATTTGCTCTCCGCATTTCTTCACTTTCACCTTGCTGCGCACCCAATCCACAGCAGGATTCCACCGGTGCAGCCAGTCACGCCCCACAATGGCGTTTTAGGCATTCATCGGGCACGTGCAAAAGTTCACCTCACACGAAAGCTTGCCCAGATGGATCCTCAGAGACTTCAGAGGCAGTCCGCACTCCAGCTCCCCTTGCACCAACTTGGCCGTAGTTTGCTTCCCAAGTAGCCGTGCAAGCCCTAACCTCTTTGCAAGCATGTCGCAGAAGAATGAGTGCGATGCGCCGTAATCCAGCAATGCTTCAATCTGATCCAACAGTTCCCACCACGCGGCTTACTCTGCTGTTGGCCTCCTTACATTGTGTCGATCTCCATGGGGTCGGTTTTTTGGTGTTGTGCTCGCCGTAGATTATTCTCCTGCTTCTCACGATAGCCCCCTCGATGGTAGCGTAGCGCCTCAACCCGCTCAGCAGTGGCCACCATCGCCTGGAACTCCTTGATTCCACTGAGTGCCAGCGTACGCTAAATTTCTGCCTTCAAGCCATCATGGTACTTGTCTGCCATCTCCGGCTTGCTCATGTCGTCGACCTCCGAGCATAACGTCAAGAAACAACATATGTACTCCTATACCGAGCCGATCTGCTTCAGCTGCTTCAGCTTGTTGCGTGCAACCATGGAGGCATTCACGAGATCAAATCGATCTGTGATGGCTGGCTCGACCTGCTCCCATGTCGTTGGCACGCGAGCTTCAGCTTGCACTGTGCCTATCTGCCACAACACGGCATGTTGCACAGCTGCGTTCCCACCTCCACCTTGAGTGGCCAGCATATTCAGCTTCCTCCACCACTCCAATGCTGCTCCGCGTAATAGTGTCACTGCAAATGACAATCGCACAGCATTGTCCTCTGGAGGGTGACCCAGAGCCCCAAAGTACCTGTTCATCGTGAACAACCAGGTCGAAACGCTTGCACCCTTGACAGAGGGATTGAACACTTCCGGCGCCTTTGGCTTTGGTATTGGCGGGCTCCTTGACCGGGCCGCCCCAACCTGCCCAGCGCTAGTCCCGTCTCGCAAGTCAGTCACCTGCCGATTAAGGTGCTCGTTTTCCAACTTGAGGGCTCCAAGCTCCTCTACGATGTGCTGCAGGGCCTGCTCCATGGCTCTCAATGACTTTTAGCCACTGGAGATCCTTAAAAGAAAATGGCAGCGTTTCGTCAGCAATCGAAAAAACTTTCGGCAGCAATTCGGCAGTCTAAGACAAAAATCTAAACGTCTTCGAAGTGCGTGGGAGTCACCCGTTGTTTCCCGCACACGCACGGTAGGCTGTGTGGAAGCTCTGGAAAATTACAAACTTTGTCCTGGTTGGCTCGTGCATTGGCTTTGAAGTCTGGGCCAGCAATCTCCCTCTTGATCACCCTCAACGTTGTCCGGCGTAGTCCGTGCCTTTGCTCCTTGACGTTTGGCGAGCTCCAGCAGCACTTCCGCCCAACGTGTGGCTCTGGCTCTTATACCAGATGTGAGAGTGGGTGCTCTCTGGAGATTTAGCCTTGGTGTGTGGAGAGCACAGTCGCAGTGGAAAGATAGACTTGGAGATGTGTGGAAGCCAGAGCTGGAAAATCGAGGTTAATGAGATTCAACTAAGTACAGGGTGTTTATACTGTCCGGCCGGCTAGTCCTAGCCCTAGCCTGCTCCTCTCCTAGCTTGTTACAACAAGCTACTTGCTCCTCAAACTGGTGCCCTACTTGCACCGAATGCTTAGTGCGAGAAGTGCCTGGCCGTCGATCGTCTGGATCGACGGTCCATCTTGTCCTGCGGCGAGCCGCCGCGTTAGCTTGATGCCTCTTGGCGGTGGTTGCGGTCGCCGTGTTGCGCATGCCACCGGGAGTGCTACGACCGTTGCGTGGTCGCTGCCACCATGTTTGCTGCCACCGTTGACCGCATCCGTTGCCGGGAGCTCCCTACGACGCGCTCCCCTCGGTGGATAGCGTATTCGTTACGCTTCTCGCCGAGGGGGCGAAAGCCACACTTGCGTGGCGGTTACGGAACGTTGCGAGGGGATTTGCGTAAAAAAGCCCCCTAGCGCCGGCGTGAACCCCACACCGGCGCTCCCTTGCGCGCTTGCTCCCCCTCCTCCTCCTTGTATCCGCGGTCGAGCGGAGGTGAGATCGACCGCGAGCAAGATTTCTGAAAAGCGGAAAAAGGTCCACGTGCCCCCAAAAGTTGGACGTGGCCCAATGTATGACACCAAAAGAGGGGCACTTCGTTACATGTGGTGTGGATGCGACACCTGCAGCTGCATCCGATGTTCCTGTGTCTCAGCACATAGCGAGTTTGGTTAACCCCAGGAGGATGCAGCAGCATCAATCCCAGTAGCTTCAGCAGCAGAGATGCACATGGAGTTGTACTCACGAGTTGTGTAGTGTGCATATGCACCATCCAATGAGGCAGAGTTTATCCTCCGCGTGGCAGACATGGGCCAGCTCCACATGTCTGAGGCAGATTATGCTTACGTGCAGGAGCGTTTAGTCATGCTACAGCTGGAGGTGATGGCCGCGCGTGAGCGATTTTGAGAGGAGCGGAGCATCACTATTATCGGTATGATCCTTCCGCAAGTAGCAACTAGCACACCCATACTCGAGGAGGATCTCATACTAGCTCCGAGTATGACGTCCTTTCGAGATACTGTCACAGGAGAGGTGAGCGTGCCTTTGGCTTCCGCCATCGTGACTCTTGTCGACCCCATTATCCCTCTTCCTTCTTCTTCTGCTACCATCATGCACCTTCATCCACTCGACTCACCTACCCCATTGTCATCTTCATTCACAAGTGGTGATCCGGTTTGTTGCTCCAGCTCTCCTCTTCTGGCAGTACACCTTTATGTCTCAGGGTGTGCTATCCCGTATCAGAGGCCAACTCTGCCACTTCATCCATGCACGCGTGCTGCGCCCCCATTCCCTTTCCTCTGGCGTACACAGATGCATCGCGGCAGAGCGGAGACAGGAGAGACTGTCAGTTGGGACACTTGGCAGTCACGCGAGGATTGGTATACCCCAGGTGATGTAGCTACAACGTGAGGAGTCGTAGCCGGAGACACCACTTCGTGTTTGAGGGAGAGAGTCGACTCGCAGGAGATAGGGGGAGCTATCTCTACATGATGGATACACCACATGACTCATCGCTCAAGATTTGTTCAGCTATGACATGAACATCTCCATCAAGGACATCGCTGCCATGTTCATCTGCCCAAGGGGAGTGTTGTGTGGACCTCGACCTGACACGACGTCATGGGAGATGCATGGCAAGATCCATGCTCTGTTGTGAGCATCTACAACATTCTGCATGTGGCTCTTGTTACGTGCCCGCACAGCTGCATGTAGATGGTAGCACCCTCTTGGTCGAGACCCGGACACTAAGTGTGTTGTACGAGTGTCACGAGGAGACCATGTGATTGTGTGTCTTGGTGTGTGGCTATACTATGTGTGGCATGCGCATGCAAGCTGTTGGTCGAGACACGGACACGTGGTGCGATGCACCCGTGTTATGAGGAGATCCTCCCATCATCTTGTGTTTGGATGATGATACTACTGTGTTGGATTACTCGTAGCGGTCGAGACCCGGGCCTTGGTACCGCCAGTGTCACGAGGAGACCATCTTGTTGCCTGACATGTGTGGGATGTGCATGACACTGGTTTGTGCACGTGTGCATCCCTCCTCTCATGGTAGAGACGTAGACACTTGGAATCACGTGCCAGTGCCTAGAGAGACCTCAGGTGAGTATCAGAGGTGTGTGTGTATGATTGCGTGGTGTATATTGTGGTTTGGCATACGTTGTTATTCCATGCCTTCGTTCATTCATTCTCGCGTGGACGGGTATGTCAACCAGGGGGAGTGTTGGTTTGTGTGGCTTCCACCTGTCACGACCGACATCGCTAATTTACCGATATACCCACATTCGGGGTATATGATCGAGGAGGGAATGACGACATGACGGGCCTCCCGACTGCATCGAGACTTCTCCAGCACCTACGACATCGCTGGCAAGACGCATTCGATACGTTCTGGCAGCCATGTGGGCTTGTCAGGAGGAAGGAGACTTTTCTCCATGGGTTGAGACCCGCGTACCAAGTGGATTGTACCGGTGCGACGAGGAGACCCGATGGTTGTTGTGGGGCTTCCGATGTTTGCAAAGTCGTTTGTGATGTCGAGATGTTGATTCCAAGATTTTTTGGCACTACTCATATTTTCTTGGTGGTTGGGACCCGTGCACTCGGAGAGCTGTTCCGGTGCCTCGAGGAGACCACCTTTGTTGTTGTCATGGTGTATGCAGTGTGTTCTCCCTGTTGACTCATTTGGGTTCATAACGGGTGACAAGGTCCGGTGTTGCTAGCTGGCGGCGCCCCTATATAAGCCCGCTAGGGGCTCATTCGTAAACTCTCCTTGTTCTTTATTTTGAGCGTTCCAGACTTAGCCAAATTATTCCCGTCTTGCATCGCACTCACGCACAGCGCTCATGTTCATTTTTTTATGGGCCTGCATGCCCTAATTTATTTCCAATTAAATCTTCATTGCTAGCAACAAAGTCCTCTTCAGATCAGCGAACATCAAGTTTTGTGGTTGGGATCGTTTTATATCAAGCACATGCAAACCCCTGTGGTTGCGCAACTCAAACTCTCGGCCACTTTGCAGGTTCATCTGGTGTTCGCTGTCAGTAGACTCAAGCACTCTGGAAACGCGAGGAGAGCTTCTCGAGCAGATATGTCCCTCCTCTGGCTCCCGTTCAAATGGACAAAGACGTGAAGTACGTCATTGAGGACATCCTCGGCCATCGACGACGAGGCAAGACGACGGAGCATCTCGTAAAGTGGCACGGCTACGACGCCCAGCATAACAGCTGGGAACACTACGCTAATCTTTTAGACGTGGATCATCTCATCGGTGGCTACTACCATCGTCTTTGGGCCACATCTACACGCGCACCGGGACGTTGTGGCTAAAAGGGGGGGAAGTGTGACATACTAGACCTACATGAGTCTCTAATATTCTCAATGGCGCATTTTCGTTAGTTTACAAACAGCCCATCGTGTCACTAGAACCGCAACGTTCACTTTGCCGGCTGAGGAAAAAGTTGCCAAGTGCCCCGCCCTTAGCAGATGTTCTCGACCCTTGTGACAGCTTTGACCACTATCGCAAACCTACGAATAGAAGAGACACGACATTTCGGTCGTCTTCTCGACGCATCCTTACGAATCTGGATTTATAAAGATGCATCATGCATCTTTATAAATCCAACCACCGCGACTATGCTTCAGTCGTAACTCAACACTTGTACATACATGTTCAATCATTTTGACAATTATCATCAAAGTGCACTTACCGCTAATCATGACTTGCTGAAGTGTCCCAAATTCTAAACCGTGTTTTTCCTTGCAAATTCTACCTGTTCACCATCTACGCTCCGTCCAGCGTAACATAGTATTACCCCTTCTTTCTGAACACAAGAATAGGGGTAACTCCAAAAAAACATTGTACTTGTCTGCACGCGATTGGACAATCATGTGGAATCTATTGCCTTAAAGTTTTATAACTGCATGATGTTCACGAAAAGTGGTCCGAGGTGGTGACCATATGTGTCTCTTCCTTCAAATGTATGGTCAAAGAGTACTTACGTACTTTAAACAATTAACGCTACATCCAAAGAACGATTATATTAAAAACATGCTAGAAGTTTTTTATTCTTACACCGTGTATAGATTACTTGTGAGTAGAGTCAGATGTTATAAAGATGGTTTGTTTATAATTTAACTTATCGGATATTGCGTTCTAAATAATCAAGTTGTGGATATCTTAGGCCTATGGTGACGCTTGCGCGGATGTTTAAGCTATAACGCTCAAATTTCAATCCGAACTAGTCCAACGAAATAAATGTCTTCCCGCTGAGCAGGCGGACGGACGGAGATATAGACAGCAACGCCGCCGCCTCTCGTTACCCTGTTACATGTCAAACTGCTTCGGACTTCCATAGCGCAGCGCGGTCCTGTGCTCAAAATGGACGGCGCTGCGCTGAGAAGAAGGTCCCAAGCAATCTATTTATTGGTTTGGCCATGTTTTGGGATCAATGACGAGTGCGAAACTTTATTTTCTGAGGTGATTTGACTCGAAACTACTTAACAACACTGATTCGTGACAAAGTGTATTTGAGGTGAATAACCCCTTTCTCCACGGGGTTGCTCCAATTTTTCAAACCAACCAATTTGAAATCGTTCCTCTGATCTTGAACTTATACATAAGTTCTTTCATAATCCGAACATGTTCTACTAAAGATTTATTTGTGTAAATCATGCGACGGAAACTTTTTGCTAGACACCATAGCTCAATCGAGGTCTATCTTATCATAAGTTTTGCTTCGTCAGACAAAATCAATTCAAGCATGAAACAAAGTGTCAAATAAGCAATTCAAAAATTTAAAAGAAACAAAACTGAATTTCCTTACATTATAATTCAAGGGGAGTGTTCAATGATTTTGTAACTTTAACAATAATTGTAAACGCAATCAAACTAAAGACAATGACATGTTGTCATTCAATTTTTACAAATGATAATATTTGGAATGAAAATGAAATGACATGTAAATTAAAAAAACATTTTCGCCTTGATAAATGTTAGAAATTCTGAAATGATACATTGATTGGCACAAGTCAATCTGTTTATGTTGTAAAGATTAAATTTTCTTTTTCAAAGTTGTTTTCAACGTGGAGGAAGATAAAAACTTTTCATGTTGATAAAACATAATAAGGATGAAATAATGGAAACATTTATGTCAAAGATACAGTTTTTGTGATGTTTCATAAACATGACAATGCTATGGTTGTGAAAACGCGTATTCATGATGAAATTCAAATAATTGAAAAAATTCATATGTAGTTCATTCCTTTGGCAAATTTTTTAACTCAAGTGAAAACAATTGTACGGATGGTTTAAGAATTTTAGTGTTAACAAACATGTAATTCAATTTAGTAACACATTTTCAAGGCCCAATATAGTGTCTTGAAAATTCTTGAATTTTCAAAACAAGGTCGGAAAAATTAATTTATAAAACGTGAATAGATAGAAATATTATCATCAAGTTTTTGATAAATAAACTTTATGAAGGCGCATTATAAATTATTCAAACTTACATTTCATAACATGTTCATTCCATTGACATTTATTCTGAAAAAAAAGCGAAAGAGTTTAAATGTAGCACGAGGGCCGGTTCGGCCCTCCCTCGCTGATGCGAGAGGTGCTTCCGCACCACCCCTCGCGTCAACGAGGGCTGGACGGCGGCCAGCAATTCGCTGGCCGCCGGCCAGCTCGCTACCGGCCCGCTGGACGGCCGGCGGCCGGCCAAGCGACCGGCCGGCCACCGGCCGGCCAGCCGCCAGCCGCCGATCGCGGCCTCAACCGGATCGGCGACTGAGAGGCCACGAGGGCCTTGAGGGCGAGGCCTCGTGGCCTCGTGCCCTCGCCACCCCCTCGCCCTCCTTGCAAATAAGCAAGAGAGGACGAGGGATAGGGGGAGCGAGAGTGAGGTCAAAACGGCTTGCGCGAAATCGCCAGCGTGCCTCGCATGCGACGATTTCGCGCTAGAACGACAGAAAGAAACTCGAAGTTCGTTTATGACGAACTTCGACGCAAAACAAACGGAATAACTTGTGCGAACACACGAGTTCGAGGTAAAAACCCTCGGTTTGGGTCCCAAAACAAGGGGTTTGGTTAAAAACGGAAATGGGCCTCCGGAGACTCGAAATATTCGAGTCTCCCTGCTCTGGGTCGTTCATGACAATTGCCCCTCAGTCTTGCGAAGGGGGTAAACCCCTGATGCGGACTGAGAACGCCATTCTGCGAACTCCGACGACAACTTCAGAGCAAGAGCTGGAGACTCAGCCCGTTACAGTGGTATCAGAGCGAGACAACCCTCGCGACCAAGGGTTCGACGGAAACGGCAGCTACAACATAGATAAAACCCCGCCGGCAGCTGCAAGCAGCAACGGAAACGCCAGAAGGGACTACGGCATCAATACTTCTCGAATTGAAGTGCCGTAAAGTGCGTTCTAGAGCTGGAAAAAAATCCTACTTGTTGCAGCCACTTTGTTCTAGTTGCTTCACACTTCCAGGGGGCTTGGAGGATTTTTGTGGGGCGGGTTGGGGAGTTCCAACCCCTAAAACCACAAAACCCTTCTCATTTTCAAGGCTCCTTTGAAACTCCTTCATCCAAAAATTGGGACAGCGTCCCTCCCCAAGATTAGGGACTCTCACGACCTGAGAGCACCCTAAAAAGAGGGAGGGTGACAACTTGAGGACTTTTGGCGGCTCCCCCAACGCCGCCGGCTCAAGGAGGACGCCGCCAAGGGGCGCAAGACGCGCAAAGAAGACTGAAGAGGAGGCCAAGGAAGACAAGAAGACAACAAGACAAGAAGACAAGTAGTGATTTGTTCTAGACCTTGTACTTGCTTATCTTCTTGCTCTTTGTCTTAGTTTTGTGATCGGTACTCACAATTCTTGTTACTTCCTTATATTTTCATTTTCTGTTTTCCTAGATCCTAGTTGCTACCAAGTGCCGTGAGTCACGGCCTAGGGGACTAGCTTCTAAACCCACGACCTTGTGCCGATGTGGCGGCCTAGGAAAATAGATATATAAATTAAAATTGCGTCACCGATCGTGAGAGCAAGACCTTAGGAGGTGATTCATCCTTGTTGTGGGTTGATCCTCACAACAACCTTCACGTGCTAGTTGCACGAGCGACGGGATGGCAAGTGCCAGATCATCTAAGACCAACAAGGGCAAGGTGGTGACGGCGTCACCACAAGCTCTCGGCGGACTCCAAGTTTTGGGAGCCACCGCCGCGAGCACGGTTGCCAACCCAAAGGCAACCGTACCGCCAAGGGCAACCCTATTGCCTAAGGCAACCGACGCCAACCTCGGCGACACCGAGAAGCGTGCGGAGGCCACAAAGGTGCTCGACGAGCACGTGGACGCGCACATGGGCGACCCCCATGCGACGGACGACGCGATGGAGGAGGATCTTCAAGAGGAGGACCCCGTCATAGAGCACGACGTCGACAATGGCGAAGGCGACGAGGATCGCGACCATCGCCATCGTCGTGCGACGAACTCCAGTCGATTGCTCGAGAAGGGCAAGACGCTTGCCGCATCGCCTGAAGCTGCCGACGGCAGAAAGACTCTCGAAAGCGGCAAGGGCGTTGAAAGCAGCCACACGGAAAATTCCCGCTAGAACGAGCCGGACGTCGTTGCCGCGAAGGCAATTCGCGATGACCGTCGTAGGCTCGCACAGTTTGCTGCCGAGGCCGCAAGCCAACTCAAGATCGCCACCGGTGGTGGGGATACGGCACCACTTGGAGGAATGGGGGTGGACCCTCCTTTAAGATGCGGCCGCAATGGGGCAAGGCAGCGCCCACTCGAGCGTCGTCACCGACGACAGTCTCCTCCGAAAGGTGGGGCTCCTTGGAGGCGTGTACGCGAACCGTATCCTCTTGCAATGGGTAAGGGTGCACGGACAACGCGAGGCCCTGGAGGCTATCGCCGATGCTCTGACAACATCAGGGCTCAAATTCGCGTTCGCCAACCTGCTGGCCCACGTCAGGCAGAGCATCACGGACCTTGACTGTGATCGCCAGCTGCAGCGCCTCAGCGCCCATGAGGCAAGCCGCCGATGCAACGACCTTGACAAGGCGTTGCAGAGCATGACCCAGGTGCGGATGCAGTAGCAAGCGCAGCATGCCGCAGTTGCGGATGCCACTGTTGGTGGCAGCGATGACTTGCCTACCTCGACGACTTCGGGGTCGGTCATGAACACGTCCTTCCTCCACAATGTGGAGATCTTCCGGAAGGACGTGAAGCTGACCGACTGGCTTAACCCCATGGAGCACGTCCTACGTGTCCACAAGGCGCCACTCAGTCAGTGGGGCGACCTTGCCACGACGCGACTTGAAGACAAAATCTTCAAGTATGTGGTCAAGGAGTGGACTGCGCAACAGCCGCACCTCGAGTGGCAGCCCATGCCGTGGGAGGCCTTCTGCGCGATAATGTGCAAGAAGTGCACCCAACGTGAGTAGGCGCAGTGCGCCTTCCACAAGATCAAGGACTTCAAGCAGCTGGGCAACTCGCTCAAATCCTACTTGAGCGAGTTCACTACACTCGTGGAGGAAGCCGAAAGCTTCACCGAGGGCGATGGCACTCAGACGTTCAAGTACCAAGAGTGCATGCTGCTAGAGTACTTGCGTGATGGTCTTGCCAGCAAGAAGCTGAAGGACAAGACCACCATGACAGCCACTGGCCAAGCTTGGACAAGCTGGAGGGCATTGCGCGACTACATGAGCGAAGTGTACTCGGCAAACCCGAAGCACTACTCTGATGTATGTCCAAACGAGCGTGTACAGCGGGGTCGCGTCATGCACGTGGACGCTGGAGGGTCAGGTGGGTCAGCCGGACAGCGAGGCGGGACCAAGGGCAAGCAGCCGACAAACCCTCCAGCCAAGAAGGCTGATGGACACAAGGGTGCCAACAACAAGTGCAGCCGTGAGAATGACGAGCTGCAGGCGGCACGTGAGCGTCGCAAATTAGCCTTCCGCAAAGGGCTCTGCCACAACTACATGTAGCCGGGCCACTTTAGGGCTCAGTGCCCTGAGGCTGCAGGTGGACAAGAGGCCGCAGCGCTAGCTGCAGCAGCAGCACTTCGTGGGGATGGTGCAGGAGGAGGCCGCGTACAAGGCCGTGGACAGGGTCGCGGTCGCGGCAATGGGCCCGGCCGTGGTAACGGACAAGGCCGTGGGGCGGGTTTTCCCCACCCCTGAGTGACATCAGTGGGGACCACTCATGGGTAAAATTGGATCACGAGTGTAAGTTCATGTTTCCAGATGAGGATGTTAAGCAATTCGAGTTTTTGACGAGTTGGAATTTCTCTGTTGTTTTCTCCCCTCTCATTGAACCTCATTGTACACTTGCTGATCGACATTGCCCACTAAATCTTGCATCACCAGACGAGATGCATGACCAAACCTGCTTAGTGGTGGCGACACCAACCACTGTGCAAGAGTTGTGTAACACGGTAATTGAAACAAACGCCCTCAAAGCGCTGAGTTCAATCACATTCGCAGTACCTTTAGTTCATGATTTCGACCCAGTGAAATTTAAAGACTGGATAGTGCTGGGCAAATTCACATGTGCCCACAAGATGTGGACTCAAGTGGGTGAATCATGGGAGTTGCGACGCCCATTGTACAGATTCCGTGTTTATCACAAACTCGGCTTACCGTCATCGAGTCTGTTCACCTAGAAGAGTGGAGGCAACATGACGATGCAGTTCAAAGGACACCTTGCCGGTACTCCCGTGAACGTACTGGCTGATACTGGAGGGGACGACTCTTTTGTTAGCCTTGGATTTACCCGACAGGTTGGCCTGAAGTACGAGCCATCGAATGGCGCAGTTGTTGTCGGTGAAAACTTTACGGTACCCGTGATCGGTACTTGTAAAGTGAAAATTTGTATTCAAGGGTACACAGAGTGTCACGTTGAAGGTACTCAACCTTCTTGACCTGTATGACGTGGTGCTAGGCGATCCCTAGCTTCGTGAAAATAAGGCTCTAATGTGTTTTGAATCAAAGCGTTTGATCCTGTGGAAAGGACAACGCCGCTTTACGTTGATTCTGAGTACGGAATTATCACCGACCCGACTCAAAGTCCATGCCAGCTTGTCCGCAAAGCAGGTCAACACACGTATTCGACAAGGTTGTTGATACTTCTTGACTCAGCTAAAGAAAATGGAGGACAACGTGACGGAAGACACGCCAGACGAGATCAGATCTCTATTGCTGGAGTTCTCGGATGTATTCCAAGGCCCACCGGCTGGGCTTCCACCAGAAAGACACATGGGCCACACGATTCCACGGCAACCGGAGACGACTCCTCCATTCAGACCCATGTATCGCCTTAGTCCAGAAGAAAGGCAAGAGGCCGAACGCCAAATCAAAAAGTACCTTGGAAAAGGATGGATCGAGCCAAGTAGCTCGCCATACGGTGCGCCGATCCTTTTTGTGAACAAAAAGGATGGTGGTTTACGCATGTGTGTAGATTACCGGGTGTTGAACAAGCTGACGGTGAAAAATCGATTCCCCTTACCGCAGATTGAGGACCTTTTGGACCAACTCCAAGGCACAAAAGTATTTTCGTCCTTGGATTTGTCTCAAGGGTACCATCAAATCCGCATCATGGAAGATGATGTGCCCAAAACCGCGTTTTGAATGCACATGGGACACTATCAATTCCGAGTGTTATGCTTCGGGCTTACAAATGCCCCGGCAACCTTCCAAGAAGAAATGAACTGAACGTTCGCCAAGCAACTCGGACAGTTTGTCTTGGTTTACCTGGATGATATCCTGGTTTTCTCCAAATTAATGGAAGAGCACAAAGAACATCTGCGAGAAGTTCTCGCAATCCTTCTAGAACAGAAGTTCTATGCAAAAGTGAGCAAGTGCAAGTTTGAACAAGATTAGCTCGAATACCTCGGACACATCGTCGGCAAGGACGGCATCTGCGTAGACCCACAAAAAAGCCAAGCCATTGTGGACTGGCCACGCCCCGAAAATGTTGGGCAGATTCGGTCTTTCCTCGGCCTTGCCAACTACTTTTGACGGTTTATGCAAGGGTATTCGACCCTGGTAGCACCGCTAACCAGGCTCACGTAAGAAGACATGTGTTGGGAATGGACATCTGATTCGGAGAACGCTTTTCTCAAAGTCAAAGAGCTTCTCTCCACGGCACCCGTCCTAGCTCTTCCGAATCCATCACAACCGTGGGAGGTTTGATGTGATGTGTCGGTAGTTGGACTTGGAGCCGTCCTCATGCAGAACGGTCACCCAGTTGCGTATGAGAGTCGGCAGCTCATACTCGCGCAAACGCGGTACACGACTGGGGATCAAGAGCTCCTTGCGGTAGTACACGCTTTCAAGATGTGGCGTTGCTACCTTGAGGGTGCTGAAGGGGGTGTGAGGGTCGTGACCGACCATAATCCATTGGTGTTTTTCCAAACGCAACCGAACCTGTCAAGACGACAGGCGCGTTGGAGCGAATACCTGACTCTTCTCGTTCACATGGGAATATCGGCCAGGACGCATCAATGTGGCCGATCCACTAAGCCAACAGCCTGTGGAAATTAAAGCAACCACCGAGGGCAGTGGGTGTTTTATGGCCATTGCAACAACATCCATACAACCACCAGATCCCCCTGCACCTTTGCGGCAACCACCACGAGACATTATCCATTACAACGGTTTTGTAAAGAGGATCCGGATGGGATACTGTGTGGATTCTTGGTTTCAAGACTCTCAAAATCTGGACAAGCACGGCTCGGTGGAGGCCGCAGTAATCTTCTGGCATGGAGAACAAGTTGTTGTGCCAAACACGGGAGACCTTCGAGCAAAGGTTATCTCTCAGTTCCATGACCCTCCGGTGGCAGGTCACGTGGGACCCCGAAAGAGCGGACAGGCACTCTTGGACAACTATTGGTGGCCAGGGTGGAGTGTCAATGTCCGTAAGTATTGCATGACATGCGACCCATGTCTTCGGAATAAGGCCAGTAAGAAGAAGCCTGCTGGACTCCTCCAGCAGCTTCCCATTCTTAGGACTCCATGGGAGTGCGTCAGCATGGACTTCATTACTGGTCTTCCGGACACGGCCCGTGGCCACGATGCAATACTAGTGGTTGTGGATATTTTGACGAAGATGACACATTTCATTCCAATAACCACTGAAGTCAACGTAGAGGAGACCGTTCGTCTCTTCTTTGAAGGTGTCGTAAAGTACCACGGCTTGCCGTTGCGCATTATCTCCGATCGCGATCAAAAATTTGCTAGTAAGATCCGGCAAAAGATGCACGAGTACTTTGGCAGCCAATCGCAAATGTCGACAGCGTTTCACCCTCAAACGGATGGACAAACAGAGTGCATGAATCGGACTCTGGAGTAGATGCTCCGCATGTACGTGGACCCTACCATGCATGATTGGGACGAATTCCTAGCACCGGTAGGATTTGCAGTGAACAACTCGGTGAACGAGTCCACACATTTCACACCGTTCATGTTGAACAGTGGTCGGCATCCAGTGGTACCCTCTTCATTGGTGAAGAGTTGGAGTATAGGAGGGCAGGTTCCTTCCGCTCAAGCCTTTGCCGAGCGCATCGACTCCTTGTTATAGGAGGCGAAGGGTCACCTTCAAGCAGCTCGACAGCGACAAAAGGCATATGCCGACAAAGGTCGCCGGGAGGTGTCGTTTGACATCGGTGACAAAGTGCTACTTAGCACTAAAAACCTTCGGTTGAAGTCGCCAGGGGCAAGTAAACTTCTACTAAAGTGGATTGGGCCGTTTCCCATTGTGGCACGCATCGGGCTAGTGGCATACCGATTGCTACTTCCGCCGAGTATGAAGATACATGACGTGTTTCAAGTGAGCGTGCTGGCTCCATATACGGCAGAAGGAACCGTTCAGCCACCGCCAGCAGTCCTGGTTGCCGACGGCCAATACGTTGTTCTTCTCCTACTACAGCACCGAGAGCGTACTCTTCGGTTGCGCGTTGTCAGGGAGTACCTCGTTCATTGGGCCGGTTGTGGACCTGAACACAAATCATGGGAGCCCGAATCTCGGTTGCCCACAGGGGTGGTCAACGAGTACTGGAGCGAGCTTGCAGCTCGCACCGATCGATGCGTGGCAGGAGGTACCACCTGAACGCGGGAAAAGTGAACAACATTCCCACAGGGCAGCATTCATGGACAACGACCATAGGAGGTTGGGGACGCCCAACATGGTTGTCGCACGGACGCTCAAGCCTAAAGAGGGGAGGCCGCTAGCCGTGCTGACCTACAAGTTGCAACTTAGGTCTAAGTACCATGCACGTGTTCATGTTTAGCTGGTGATTGAGATTATAAATTTTCTTTCACAATATTGATTACTCACTGACTGACAATCCTACTTGTTTTTCATGAACCGGGACGGTTCATAATAAGTGCGGAGGAATGTAGCGCGAGGGCCGGTTCGACCCTCCCTCCTCGCTGATGCAAGGGGTGGTTGCGCACCACCCCTCGCGTGAGCGAGGGCTGGTCGGCGGTCAGCAATTCGCTGGCCACCGGCCAGCTCGCTGCCGGCCGGCTGGACGGCCGGCGGCCGGCCAAGCAACCGGCCGGCCACTGGCCGGCCAGGCGCCAACCGCCGATCGCGGCCTCAGCCGGATTGGCGGCTGAGAGGCCATGAGGGCCTCGAGGGCGAGGCCTGGTGGCCTCGTGCCATCGCCCCCCCTCGCCCTCCTTGCAAATGAGCAAGAGAGGACGAGGGATAGGGGGAGCGAGGCCTGCTGGCTCGAAATCGCCAGCGTGCCTTGCACGCGAAGATTTCACGCCAGAACGACAGAAAGAAACTCGAAGTTCGTTCATGACGAACTTCAACGCAGAATAAACGGAATAACTCGTGCAAACACACGAGTTTGAGATGAAAACCCCCGGTTTGGGTCCCAAAATCAAGGGTTTGGTTGAACACGGAAATGGGCCTCCGGAGACTCAAAATATTCGAGTCTCCCTGCTCTGGGTCATTGATGACGATTGCCCCTCAGTCTTGCGAAGGGGGTAAACCCCTGATGCGGACTGAGAACGCCATTCTGCGAAATCCGACGACGACTTCAGAGTAGGAGCTGGAGACTCAGCCCGTTACATTAATTTTTTTTCATTTTATTCTACGTAAAGCATCGTTAAAGATATAAAATTATTAAAAATGACCAAAGTATTACGGTGATATGAAAAAAGGTTTTACATTATTTTAATTTTTTATCTACCATTTCATTCGTTACGTAAACTTTGTTTATGACAAAGCAAGATGTCTTATTAGATAGACCTAGATTGAGTTATACAGTTTTTGGAAAAGGCTTTGTTGTATGATTTAAACATATAATTATTTAAAATAACACTTTCCGTTTGGGAAAGATTTTATGTGTAAGATGAGTGCCAAAATGATTATTTCAAATTGGTCCGTTAAGAAATAAAAGCAACCCAGCAGAAACTAGGGCTACATACTGTGTATACGTTTTGCAACGGACTAGTATAGTCAATTATATGCAAATCGAATCATCAAAGACAATAGAGCTTTGCATTCATCGCTAACGAAGTAATAGACCCCAAGTTTTTCAAGACTCTTCGACAACTGGTCGCGTCTTGGGGCCGATGTACAAGTTGGAAATAAGTGGCGCTCGTTATCAGATTTGGCCATAACTGATTCAGCATCGCGGGCTCACATAATGTTTTAGGAGTATTCAAGCGCGCACCGACTCCTCTAAATGTGGCCATGAAGACACCCGACGGAAAGAGGATCAAGCAAGTGACCGATATTGACAAAAGAAGCCATGTAACCACTATGTGATCGCCTAAAGCACTTCTAAGCATTCAAAAGCACAATGATGGGCATGAAAGGGGGAAAGTGACTCTTCAAGCACGCTACAACAAATAAAGAAATGGAGTCACAATGATGAAGTAAATTGTTACTATAGGGATGAAGTTAAGGCACTAAAGAGAATCTTAACAACTACAATATGGAATTGAAAATGGAAGATGGTTACTCGCCCTTCATAGGGTAAGAAAATATGATAAACCAATCAACTAAATTAATGAATTCATAAGCATTTCAAATAAATCATAACATTGCGTTAAGTTATCACTCCTATAATTCTCCCAGTCTGATTTCTCTCTCTCGTGCATTTTTCTTTCACCTAGAAAGACCTATAGATAAACATCTTATAAAGCATATAATCTTTCATCATCACTGCAAATTAATTATTATAAGTTTACTAAAAATGAAACTAGATTTGTAAAAATGATTTAAAAATTGAAAATCGTGTGCTGATTCAAACTTCAAGAAAATGGAGAGGCAGAAGTAATCATTGTCAAGCTCACCTTCAAACCTTTTCCATAAAACAATTCTCATGTGAGGATTTTCCACATTATTTTTCGTATTATATATGATCAATTGTTTTTAATTGAACCAAATTATCTAATTCAAATTTTAAGTCAATAAATCATACAATTTGATTCAATAAAGTATTGATTTAATAAATGGATACCTGATGATATGTTTTTTAGAAATGATATTGGTAAAAGAAATTTTCTTTCCATACCAATCTTCAAATAAACTAAAATTACCTTTGGAACAATTTTCAACACATTCTTTCCCTGGAATTGATTCTTCATAATAGGGACCACATTATTAGTCATACACTACCTTTAGTTAAAGAGATTCATTTTAAAAATAGCAATAAAGTACCAAATCATGTAATAATTCCTAATTTGGAAAAGTAAAGTTGATGATTTAAATTTAAATCAAATTATGCATTTTATAAAATTTTAATCACATTTTCATATGGTTATGAATGCTATCTATTCATAATATATAAATGGATGTATAATAATTTCGAAATATCAGTTCACTTTTCTTCTCCAAGTTGTGATTTCATCTTCATTTCATGTAATAAATCATCATCTTCTATAAGTTAATTTTATGATTTCATTTGAGTAATCAAATCATACTCTTAACCTATGATGTCATTTAATTTTTTGGGTTAATATTCTTCATTTTTTGACTGATTGAAGGGCGACTCATTATATTTTCATTTGAATCACTTGTTCTAGGTTATAATATTCTAAAAGGTACAATTATCACTTTACTTTCATTTTCTTTCATCATTGTGATTCTACTTCTTTATTTGTTGGAGCGTGCTTGAAGAGTACCTTTGTCCCTTTCCCTTATTTCTTGGCGCCTTTGAATTATGGGGGGTGCTGTAGGAGATCACAGAGTGGTTACGTAGCTCCTTTTGTCAATATTGGTTGGTCGCATGATCCTTTTTCCGTTGATTGTCTTCATTTGAATGAAGGAGACGATGAGCATTTCAAAAATGGCTAAAAAAGAAATGGCCAATTGCTTTGTTACAAACAAATTCATATTTCACTTTCTTAGGTGATTCGACTCACAGCTTATGAGCAATTCCCGTCTGGTCATAAAAAC
Organism: Penium margaritaceum; assembly: GCA_023375785.1. Lineage (NCBI taxonomy): Eukaryota > Viridiplantae > Streptophyta > Zygnematophyceae > Desmidiales > Peniaceae > Penium > Penium margaritaceum. The sequence goes on along the minus strand of SZWC01003339.1, from coordinate 128,941 downwards.
TATTTGCCATATGTAGCCGCAATCTCTGCGCTTGGGTGTTCCCCAAATTGTCATCGACGGGTTCCAAATGTTTGGTCTACCCTCAAACCAATCGAAAAGACATTTCCATCCTCACGACGAGTCCCTGAAAAATTATCAGTCACAAGAATACTTTAGAACCATTTTAACCAGAAAATCGACCACTATCTTAGATCACATGAATGCTGAACTTTCTACTTGAAATTCAAAGAGACGCATTCTGATTATGGTTCCTTAAGAAGGTACGTAATGACATGAAACTTAAGTACATGGTTGAAAAATTACAATAATGGATGATTTAACTAAATATGAAAATTCAATAAGGGAGTAAAAATCATAACTTCCATAACTTTAGAAAATTTATTTTCATACATGAATTTTTTTGTTTGAAAATATTTCAGGATTCATGCCCAGACAAGTTTGGTATGATTTAAGATATGGAAACATTTTCATGATGAAAATGTTTATGTAGGAAAATTAAGGTTTGAAATGCTAAAAAATATTTGATGTAGATTTTAACAAAAAAAATACAAATTTGAAATCTATCGTTCAAAGTTTTTTCTTTCCAAAACTTTTACCCCATAAGACATTTTGCATTGATTAACGTATCAAAAGTCAACTTGCCGAATTGTGAAACTAACGTATGTTACTTTATAGCAAAGAAAGAAATTTCATGATTCAAAAGTAAGAAAAGGCACATTATGACGCATTGATTGATAAAGAAACCTTCTTAAAACATTATTTCAACTGAAGTTTCAATACTAAACTTTTGCTACTCGTTTTATGATATTTAAAAACATTCTTCATGTTCATGCATTCAATCTAACCCATCTTCATGGGAAAATTTGTAAATCAAATTTTCCCATCTTCATGGGAAAAGTTGTACATGATAAACATTCTGTAGAATAAACCAATAACAAAACCAACTATTCATCCAATTTTTCCAGTGCATACTGCCAAAGTATGTTTACATTATTGTTTGACACATGCATGAGTAGTTTAGGATTATCGATTTCTTTCGCCATCATGTTTTTTTGTAGTGAATGCTGAAAGAAGGAGGCAATGGTCTATAGAACTTTCTTAATCATTTCAATTCACTAATCATCTGCCATTCATAGCAATAACATTGGTGGTATAACTCAAAATCAAGAATTTCTAGCCTTTATAAAGGTTTCTATACTACATCCACCTTTGTTTATTTGAATATGATGAACAGATGCTAGAATTTGTTCAAATACGATACCCTACTGCCACTTGATTACATTATCAAAACAATTATTCGTGTAAGTTGATTTCATTTGTTTCAAAACCAATTTTTTATTCTGAGGGTTAAAACAAATACCGTCCATTGATTGCTGGTATGACATTGGTCATACTTGGAGATTGTTTATCTACGTTATGTGATCTGTGTTTTGACCTTTTTTTCCATTGGTTTATGGATGTTTCGTAATCTTGTCGTCGTGTTCATACGGTCACGCACACGTTACATTCAGAAAATGATGTGAAAGAAAGCGAGGTAGCATGAGAAAGATAAGGAGGCAAGTGTACAAATGGACAAACAGTTAGACTTGTAAGAACATGGTCTGTACAATCAATGGAAAACATCCTCATCCTCGTAGCCCCACATATCTGGCTTCGCCATGAAACTGAAGTAGTACGGTGACGCTACAGACACCAAGGTTGGGTCATAGATCTTTGTGAACCCGCTTCTAGCCCAAGCGTTACGGAGAATTTGGGAGCTCACGCAAAGATGGCCCCAACCCTCCTGCATCTATCTGACGGCTGCGTCTTTGAAGTGGCACATGCCCTAGTTCACGGTTTCACTGTTCTATAGTTTCTCTCTCGCCCATTAGCTTTATGCAGTGGACACTTCGGCCTTGAAAGGATGCTGGAGCTCGACATCAGCAGGTGAAAGCTTTGATGTAAATCTAGCCGTGATGTACGGGAGAACCATGCAAGGGAACATCTCGGCCACCCATGCCCGAAGGCTTCAGTGGCATGGGGGCGACATGCATCCAAAGTGAGAAGCATATGTGCATGATCAGTAGAGCATTGTTGAGGCTTGCATTTTTCAATGAAGTAGGGTACGACAATATTTTGGAACCACTCCTTGGTGGTCTCAACATTTCCTCAATGGTTGGGGGTGTCTGTGAAGTGCCACTTGACATTTTGCAGCGCGTATTCAGAGTTCTCCCCGTGCGGTTGGCGTGCATTGGTCTTGCCTATCCAAATAACCTATAGCGGCAGGACATCCCTGTCCATGTTTGACGAAAGGAATGCGGTCACCTAACGCTTGTCTTCCTTCACGAACACATTGACCTCTTGTGACTCCTTTGGCGCATACGTGTAATGCGGTGTGGGCACAAGCTGCATGTCGGTGTGGTCTACATTCACAAAAAAAAAATTGTGGATGCGGTTCACACTATCAAGGAATGCGGCGCGCTTGAACGTGGACTCTGCTCGAGCCTCCCCGTGAGCTATGTACTATTGTGAAGCCGTTGTCCCGCCATTTGTTCCATCAGGACTACCAGCATAGACATATGATTTGTTGGTTTTTTGTGAGCTTGCAGCGACAAAGCCACCACGTGCTCTGATGCAGCAAGGGGGTCCCCTGCTGCCGTAGGATCTTTTATGCCCAACAAGCATGCCTTGTACAGTCTGTTGAGAAAATAGCGGAAGCAAGATTTATGGAGTTGAATCTTGTTAAAAGTACAAGTATTGTACAAGGAACAACAGCTATGCAAACAGCTCAGGAGTGTGCTCTGACATAACTCCTGGCCCTAAACTGGGGCGCAACGCCTTGCTAGGCCGTCAAGGCCATCAGAGCAAAGGTCTCAGCATAGCCACCGTCGCAACAGTGAACGGCCTTCAGGATGTTAGGGCGTCCTCCTCCCAGGCTAGCAGGCCTTGCCAGGCTTACAGGGGCCTTCGAGGGATTGACCTCCTCCCAAGCTGGTAGAGCTTGCCAGGCTTACAAGGATCCTGGAGGGATCACCAGCATCGTCCTCCACCCACGCTGGCATGCAACTGCCAGGCTTATATAGGTCTTGGAAGGAACTCCAGCAGCATCTTGGTTGAAGGTGCTCTGGTGCTAAGGCATGGAGCCTTGCACGTGGTGATGGAGAGATGATACTGGTGATGCTGAGATACTGAGAAATGACAGGACCTCCGCCTTTTATACTTGAGGTCCTGGCAAGTTGACCACTTGAAGGAGAAGCTTCCTTCAGGTGCTTCAGGTCAGCTCCCTCTCCTTTCCTGGAATTGGGAAGCTTCCTTCAGGAGAATCTTCCTGTAGTACAAGGTTTGTTCCTGGCACCTCAGAAGATTTAGGGAGAAGCTTTCTCCTTGAGGAAGCTTCGTCAGGTGTTCACGTGTAGCATCCCAGGAGGTTGCTTGCCCTTCAGGCCTTCCTGTGATGACCGTTGATCTCGCCATGTTGTTGCATCATATCCGTCGACCAGGATCCTCCTGAAGCTTGCACCAGATTGGCCCATGTTGATAGAAGGGGCCTTGGCTCAATGCATGAGGCTGCTGATGTAGTGGAAGCCTCATGTTCAGGGTGCATGATGCTTGTCCTGTCAGATACAAGACTCCCTGACCAGGGTGGCTGTGCAGTACTATGCAGCAAGTAGCTCTCCTCTTCCTGGAGCTAGCTCGGGGACATGCGCGAGCCTCTTGTGCATGCCAACACAGTATAGTACGTTTCAAGCCCTTTAGGCTACTCTAGGGCTGGATGCCACAATCTGTCTGGCCTGTACGGAAGGAAATTCCCAGTCGACGTGGATCCGGGAATCCACGGTAAAATCCGTAACTTTCTGTACAGTGCTCCGAACGCAGTACCGTCTTCACCATATCGGAGCTTGGCACCAGCGCAATAATCGCTTCACTCAACACTCCCCCTCGATTGGTGCGCTGGTGATTCGAAAAAGTTTCTCACTTTTGTGCTCCTGAAAAACTACTTGACTTTCTCTGCCTCAGAGTGCCCTTGAAAATGGAGCTGACTCGTGGACTCGGTCAATGGTAAAAACCCCTGAATGTCAAAGATCGAATGTTGGCTGCTCAACTCAAAAAAAAGAATGAGGCCGTTGAATTTGTTTGAAAACACGGTTGGTCTTTGTGGCTCCACTTGGGTGCAGGCACTCCATTAGGATTTTTTTTGTGACTCTATAGCTCGAAAAAATCAAGCACCACCCTTTTTTGCTCGTTTCTAGCACTTCCGAGACTCTTGGGAGCCGTTTTTGGGTTTGGAGCACATGGGTGTCCCCAAAAATGGCTTCGGGTGAGGTCGGTGTCACTTCACCACTTTGACCCTTTGTGGTTGCTTGGTGGTGAAGCAAAGCTTCTCGAAGGCATGCACCGTGCTTTGCATGCACGTGCGTTCGGGCAGTCCTGTGTGAGGTGGCAGCTGCATAGCGGGGCCACTTTGAGGACCACCTGCTGGGACCGCTGTTGGAACCGCCGATGTGAGCAGTGGCATGGGGGAGTATGTAAGGCTGGTGCCTTTAGTCATACCACAACTCAAGTGACTTCTTCCCGTCATGTTAGCCAGCTGCTCCTAGAGTGCTTTGCCCTGCTACTTTGCTGAGGAGACTTTGTCCACGGCTGCTGCTCTGGAGGCCCTGCGCCATGGCTACCTTGTCTCCAGCCCCTACGACTGGTTCTTGATCGTTTTTTAGTCTTCTTCTTGCAAGTAGGGCAATCCTGCACCTCTGAGACAGCCATGCCGACTGTTCCGTCGCGTCACTTCGAGTGTGGCCGTTGCAAGTCCCGCTGCTACAATTTCAGGGACGTTTCGTGCCATCCATGGCTTCTGCTGGCCATTCTTGGTCGCCGTCATTCTGTGGCCGTCACGCCGATTTCCTTCGGCGATCTTGGAGCTCCCTCCTCGCTTACCAGCAGTTCCACCTCTTTTGATTTTATTTTTTTTGTCATCGCAGACTTGCCGTTGGCTGGGCTCTTGTCGCTAGCTCCTCGTCGTGAGCGAGCTATGTGCGCGAAACGAATCGCGAGCAGCATTTCCCCCCTTTGTTTTTTTTTTTCCGGTCAGCTTCTCTGGCCCGCTCGCGTGGGCCCACCTGCAGTGCAGGCAGCGAGGTCCTCCCCCTCGCTCTCCGCCGCCGATTGGGGGGCTTCGAGAGGAGCGTTGCTGTCGCGGTAGGGCTCTGCTGCGATCGGGGCAGCCGTCATTGCAGGGGCCCTGCCGTGGTCGAATTTGTTGCCGTGGCAGCTCGCGCTGGCCAACCTCCCCATCCCGGTGAGCTGGTGCGAGGTCCATCGCGGATCTCCGCCTCTCCCTCGCTCGCCAGCTAGCCGCTGAGCTGGCCCTGCTCTTGGGGGCCATTTTGCTCGCAAGAGCGAGCGGTCTCCACCTCCTCCTCCTTTTTTTTTCTTGGAGGTCCTGTTCTGCTCCCGAGAGCAAGCGAGTCCATTTTGTTTTGGTCAATACAAACGGCTGCACCTTCGGGCACTTTGTGCGCTGGTCTGAAAACATGGTTTGCTTAAGGTTCGATTACCTGAGCTTACCTATTCCAGTCCAAACTGAGCAGCGAAGTGAGCATCTTCGCGAAAACATCCAGAACTGGCTTTTTTTGCTTTACAATTCTCCCAATACTCCAAACATGCAGTATGCACGCAGCTGTTGTAGCTCCATGATGTCCATGGAGACTGCTCCAAGTGATGGTCACCACTCTCGCCGTTGAATGTGGTCAAGTCCACTTTCGTAAAATGTTGCAATGAACGTTGCAACAATTCTGCAGAAAAAAACTGCTGCCTGCCGCTCCTGAACACTTGCAAAACACCACTCTGCCGACATTGTTGATGGAGCAGCCTTCCTCCAATTTTTTTCGCCATCTTGGCTCGCTGACCCGCCGCAGTGGCTTGCCAACTGCGACAGCATTTTGCGACCGCAGTGCGGTGGTCGCATTCAGCGCTGGCCGATCCACAAGAAGCTGTGTTGACCACCATTGTTTTTTTTCTTTGTATCGCTCCGTTCCAAGTGTGCAGTGCGAGCGCCACTTGTGTACATAAACGAGAACGACAGTGACTGCTTCCGTCGATGACGTCATCAACTCGTGCCATCGCAAGTGGTCAGGCTAATTTTGCAAAAAAGGCCTGACGAGAGCTGCTGCAAGTTTTGTAGCAACATCTGCTACTGCCAGCCGCCTGTCAGGAGTTGCAGCTATGTACTCCGCCTCCGTAGATAGTGGTCAACATGAAAATCCAGGAGAAAATTATAGCTGCCTTTGTTTATCTCCTTTTCTCCCCCTTTTGGCTGCAATCCTTGATGCTTTCGGATGAATTCGTGGCAGGATCAAGAACCTGTGGAGAGTTAGTCCAAATCTCTCCCTTTATTCCGGAGATTTTCTCCCCTCCGGCCTGCTTCCCCCTCATTGGTGAGAGTCTGGATCATGGCGGTGGCGCTCAAGGTCCCGCAAGTCTACTACCACTTAGTTCACAAGAGCGCGAGAATCTCCACCCGCACTGCGTGTGTGGAGAATTGCTTTGACACGCATGCAACCTCCATGAGATGGGCTTATTGCATCCGAAATTTGAATCCAACTCACATGCCACCCTGGTTGAGGTGGGCTTACTGCCACCACCCGCCAACACGACAGGAACGTAGCTTGTGGAGCACAACTCCATCACACATGCCACCTCCATGAGGTGGGCTTACTACAACAACCTGTCGACACAACAGGATTTGTTTTTTTCTTAGCTTTGCTTCTTTGCAAAGACTACTTCGAGGTCTGTAGGGGACCTTTCACTCCTCTTGGACGTCGCATGCGTCCAAATGCCGTTACGTGGTAGCATTGGCTCATGAGTGCAACTGCTTGCTTTTGCACCATCGTCGCAGCCACCTCTTTGAGGACCTTTTTCTTTGGTCCCTTACTTTTTCTTCCTCTGCTGCCCGATGCGCGCTACAAGGTGGGTAGTGGAGATGCAAAACAGACAAGCCGAGTTATTGCTGAAACACTCTTTTTTGCCGCCGTTCTGTTGGCGCCGTTGACTTGCTGGTCTATGGTGGTGAGCTGATTTGTTGCTTCCACCTTGTTGCCTCTTCCGTCGATGACATGCCGAATTGCTGAGAGTTATGATGCTCTTCACATCAGAATGCTGCTCCTCGCCGCTTGTTGTGAGAGGTGGAAAAGTGGCATGATCTGCATGCTTTTTATTGTTGGGGAGCTATGTCTGACTCCTCTAAGAGAGCTCGTTGCTTTTGCCTTGCTCAAATGTAGAGCTTGGTAGATAGCATCTTTGCAAAACTTGTGGCAGTTGCACAGTTGTTGCTAGCTGTTGTACCATCGACAAGTGCAATTTCTACTTCATATCCTCCATCTGGTACAACTAATGTTGAAGCCCATACATCCCAGCTTCATGCTGCTGCCCCTTCCCCTTCCAAAGGAGAGTGCAAAATTGAACAACTGTTGCCGCAAGTCTTCCGTCGCACATTCATGAGCTTGTTGTGCGGTGGTTCCTTGAAGCGTGTGCAATGCTTCTTCCGCCAAACGCCTTGGCTCTTCAACTCCTAGCGTTGGCTCTACCACATGGAAGCTGTCTTCCAAGCTCATGGGCAGACTTGGTGGCAAGGATGGACGATGAGACGGTGTACCATCGGCACCCTTGTTCTCCATCTCCATCGTGTTCTCCTCTTCAGTGAGTTGTGCAGGTAGTCCGTCGCCTTGGACGTCTACGCTACACCTTGCGGAAGGAGACACCTGATGTCTCCGACATAGGCTGGAGCACTCCATCTCCATAGGAGTTGCAAGAAGCGGTGGGACCGCTCCTCCAGCTGGTACAGGTTCTTCTTGGACCGCAAAAGCATGCAGCACTGGTGCTTGGAGCACATGCTGAGCTTGTGTCATGGGTGGAACAATATGGGCAGGTTGTGGCCGCTTAGCCACAAACGTCGGTGGCACGCCTCCTTGCGGTGGTGCAGATGGTTGCACTAGTGGAGATAGGGCTCCTTGCATGAGTGGAGGATGACTTACTCGTGGCAGATGTGCAGACGATGCGTGTGTACCTTGTTGCCACTACATCTGCTACAGTGGTTGCTGCTGGTTCTGAAGCTTTTGCTGTTGAAGCTGTTGTTACTGAGCCCATGCCAATTGCTGCTGAAGTTCTGCAATTTTGGCTGCTTCAGCTGCATGTGACTGTTGTAGCTGCTGCGTCTGTGATGCTTGAGTTGCATGGGTAAGCTGCTCCTGTTGACGTAGAAGCTCTTGAGCGGCAATCTACTGCCTCAGCGCCTCCCTCTCTTGCTCCACAGCTTCATGTGCTGCGGCTTCTTGTTACGCCATACGTTGCGCCTCCTCAGCCAAGCATTGCGCCTCTATAGCTTGGCGTTGTGCGTGGTCTACGACATGGCGCCCCTGTTCTTGGCCCATGCGCATGCCATGCAGAACGGATTTGTCATCAAGTGTAGGAGAAGTTGACTGAGCATTCTCCTCTTCCATGTTGCTCGCGCTTCTGTGCAGGTGGAACGCCGCTCACGCGCGTGAAGTGGCGTCACCTCCGCCTATGGCTCAGCACTTGTACAAGGCTAATGGAGAACGTCTCCACCACCAACGTAGTCTACTCCCACTACTGCTACAAACTACTGAAAGCACCGCCTAGAGCTCTAACACCATGTTAGACATGGTATGCTCTCTGTCTTGTGCAAGCCACACGACCCAAAGGTCGACCCTGCTGCATGCTTACGAGAAGGCGAACGTCGCGCCTCCTGAAGCTTGTACAGGGATGGTGAATGACGGCTTCACCAATCCACACTGCTGCTGTTGTAGCTACTATTGCTACTCCTGCTGCTGCGACAGCACTGGCTGGACAAAGAACCTACTGCGATGATACCATGTTGGTTTTTTGTGAGCTTGCAGCGACAAAGCCACCGCGTGCTCTGATGCAGCAAGGGGGTCCCCTGCTTCCGTAGGATCTTTTATGCCCAACAGGCATGCCTTGTACAGTCTGTTGAGAAAATAGCGGAAGCAAGAATTATGGAGTTGAATCTCGTTAAAAGTACAAGTATTGTACAAGGAACAACAACTATGCAAACAGCTCAACAGTGTGCTCTGACATAACTCCTGGCCCTAAACTGGGGCGCAACGCCTTGCTAGGCCATCAAGGCCGTCAGAGCAAGGGTCTCGGCACAGCCACCGTCGCAACAGTGAACGGCCTTCAGGATGTCAGGGCATCCTCCTTCCAGGCTGGCAGGCCTTGCCAGGCTTATAGGGGCCTTCGAGGGATTGACCTCCTCCCTGGCTAGCAGAGCTTGCCAGGCTTACAAGGATCCTGGAGGGATCACCAACATCGTCCTCCACTCAGGCTGGCACGCAAGTGCCAGGCGTATAGGGGTCTTGGAAGGAACTCCAGCAGCATCTTGGTTGAAGGTGCTCTGGTGCTAAGGCATGGAGCCTTGCACGTGGTGTTGGAGAGATGATACTGGCGATGCTGAGATACTGAGAAATGACAAGACCTCCGCCTTTTATACTTGAGGTCCTGGCAAGTTGACCACCTGAAGGAGAAGCTTCCTTGAGGTGCTTCAGGTCAGCTCCCTCTCCTTTCCTGGAATAGGGAAGCTTCCTTCAGGAGAAGCTTCCTGTAGTACAAGGTTTGTTCCTGGCACCTCAGCAGATTCAAGGAGAAGCTTTCTTCTTGAGGAAGCTTCGTCAGGTGTTTAGGTGTAGCTTCCCAGGAGGTTGCTTACCCTTCAGGCCTTCCTGTGATGACCGTTGATTTTGCCATGTTGTTGCATCATATCCGTCGATCAGGATCCTCCTGAAGCTTGCACCGGATTGGCCCATGTTGGTAGAAGGGGCCTTGGCTCAATGCATGAGGCTGCTGATGTAGTGGAAGGCTCATGTTCAGGGTGCATGATGCTTGTCCAGTCAGCTACAGGACTCCCTGACCAGGGTGGCTGTGCAGTACTATGTAGCAAGTAGCTCTCCTCTTCCTAGAGCTAGCTCGGGGACATGCGCGAGCCTCTTGCGCATGCCAACATAGTATAGTACGTTTCAAGCCCTTTAGGCTACTCTAGGGCAAGATGCCAGAATCTGTCTGGCCTATACGGAAGGAAATTCCCAGTCGACGTGGATCCGGCAATCCATGGTAAAATCCGTAACGTTCTGTACAGTGCTCCGAACGCAGTACCGTCTTCACCATATCGGAGCTTGGCACCAGCGTAGTAATTGCTTCACTCAACATTATTGTCCACCTGGATGACATCTACGGTATCGTCATATCAGCTTCGCTGCCTACTTGACGGACACCAGTTTAGTGACTCCGTTAAACACAAAAACCCATCATGAACGGTCGATGCGCGACAAAAGACAGTTGTTAGGAAATTGTTTGCTGATTTTGACCCCCAAATGTCTCGGCACCTTGCCTCGCCGAGGTCAAATCAGGCTCATCAGGAAAATACTTCCTGTGCATAGACAAAAACACCACAAGTGTCCTATCCTATTTTATCCAATTTGACAACAAGAAAGAAAACATTGGAGAGGTCGAATCAAAAGAAGACCATGTGAATTGTTTGAAAAGATGAAATCAAATGGCAGTACGGTATACAATTTGTCATAATTGTATGATAATGTGCGTGTGGTTTATGTAATAAATTATATTTCTTTTTTTGATAGTATAAGAAGTGCCTTTGATGTGTGAATCATTTTTCATGCACGATTAGTGAATTTTATGTATGGAGATGAAAAAAATTCTTTAACCATTCTTGAATTTTTATTTCTTTAATTTAATCCCAAAATTTTTTAAAGCACCAAAGCCAACCATAAATTGATGTCTTTAAATTTAATTTACTTTACTCTTTAGTGTCATTTGTCCTTCGTGAGAAACCTCTATACTAATTCTTGAATCTTTTGCTTTTACCAAATTATTATTTGCCTAGACGAAGGTCAGTTTTTCTTTTAGAATTCTTATACACCTTAAACACATACTGTTGCATTGATTTGAATGGTCTATGCTAATGGTTGGGGACTAGAATATGTCTTTGTAGTGCACTGTTGACGAAGTGAGGAACAAGCGTGCGCGGAGGTTGGGGCTACAAAGTTCAAAATATGTTTTATGACCGGAAAGGCATTGTTGATAAGTTGCGAGTCAAAGCATACAAGATAATATATTATGATTATTGTCCGTAACGAAACAATTGTCCAAAAAAGTAAGGTAAGCTGCGGAGTGCAGTCAATTATGGCCAAATATGATGCCGAGCTACAGTTTATGGCTAATATGTATGATGACCCCGATCCGCGGCCGATTCTGAAAAACATGGTCAAACAAAACAAATGACCGTCTCAAGCAGTCCGATTTCAATGCTTCGAAGTGGCCTGTGCCACCTCCACCGTCCGTTCGCTTTGTCGGACAAGCCGCTGTAGATTACGCCTGCCGTCTCACAACATCATCGTGCCGTCGAAGGCAGGATTGTCCGCGCTTCGGGGAATCGTTCTGGGCCACACCTTCTGTCCGGTTTTCACGTGGGGATCCTCGCTCTTTACCTTGGATGCTTCTGCGCTATCATGCCAGTTGATCACCTGAAATGGCCAGCAGATCCTGCTGGGGTTCAACCCTAATGAAGATCGTCGCTTTTTAGCCGTCAGCTATGTAAGGGATGTGTTGGTCGTTGAGTTTTCGTTCGTACTGTGTGAACCCACTGACCTCGTGGTCATCTTTGGGCCAGACACGACTTGGGTTCTTCGTCAGCAAGACGACGAGAACAAGGAAAAACCAGACGAAAAGGTTTCTCGAGCGAAAGACAGAGGGACCGGGAGAGGCTGCGAGTGGCCCAACGACAATCCAATCGAAATCGGAGCGGCCCTCTCCTCCGCACTGTTGCCGCTTTGGAGTGGCAAATCGCAACAGATGCGCGCAGCTTTGCAGCTAATAGCAGCCGTCTGCACAGTCCGCACCAGCCGTCTTAGTTGTGCAAAATGGCGACGTGCAGGTTCAATCTTCTCGGCCCCTTCCTCCGTGCGACACGACATCCCTGCCATTCGCCCCTTCTGCTACACCACGTCCACACAACCAGCTCAAGCTGGCCCGAGCCGTGCAGTCCCGACTGGCAGGACGTTCGTAACGCTTCGTCCAGCGTGCGAAGTCGTCAGCAACTTAATGATAAACCCGTAACCAGCTTCTCGGCCAAACAAAACAGCTGCCACAGAATTCGGCCGCTTGCGCGCTTCTCTGCCCCTCCGCGCAGTGTTTCCGATCATTCGCTCTCGTCCCCTCCGCGCACCGTGCAGACCGCTCTTCCCGGTTCGGTACCCAGAGTGGTGGTCTACTGTGGTCCCCGTTCAGGGAAGCGCTGGCAGCGTCAGACAGCTTTTTCGTTCTTAACGTCCTCCTCTTTTCCTTAAGGAATCTTTCCACGGTGGCGTCTCGTCAAAGGAAACGAGATCCGCCTCGCGCCTTGCGCCTTGCTCCTGGTGGCAAGTTATGGCTGCGAGCGCAAATGCGTGAATAGTGAAGAAGAGCTCACCGGAGTAAGTTACTCCGAGAAACAATAGTCGTTGGATTTCCGTTGCCAACTGCCGTCCCTTACAGGCTGTGGGCGACAGCCGCCTGGGAGACACAGTAAAATCAGACGGCATTGTATTATAATCAACTTGATTATGATAAAACGCCGTCTTTCGGCGCCTCTCCCTTCCGTGGCGGAAAGGAGAGGCGCATGTGGCGGAAGTTCCGCCACATTCTCGCCATGTGATTTACCCGCCTACCAGCTCAGCAAGCTGTGACCTCCCACTACCCGTGGACGTTGTGGTGGCGATTAAGGAGAGAATTCATACTTATCTTCTCTATCAGCTTCTTCCTATCGCGTTCGGTCACCTCTAATGACAGAAGTACTGTCATATTCGTTGAACCTCATTCGGCAAGCAGCAAGAAGGCAGGCAGGCATGCTTCTACTTCGTTCTGACCACACGTTTGGCTGTCGCAGTGGAGTTGCTGGAGTTACAGGCCGCAAGTAGCAATCAGGTACCAGGCTACTTAATGCAGGAGCTGAACCGTTCAATCTCTCCAGCTCCACCGGTTACTTCAATCGCGCCAGCCAACTGACACCATTGGAAACCATGTTTCCGAAACCCTGAACCTCCCGCACCTACCTCCCTCCCCCTCTCTAACTCTTCCTCCCACCCTCACTAGCTGCTGCTCATATTCTTTGTTCTTCCCTCAGACCACTCAAAATCTTCCCTATCTTCCAACCACTCGCTCTCCCTCTGTCCCCCACTCAGTCCACTCCTCCCTCCCACCATCCCTCCCAGTCTCCCTTCCTCCCCCTCTCCACTCCCTGTTTCCCTTCATCCTCCTCTAAAACCCTCCAGCCCCTCCTTCGTCCTTCTCTTCCTCCTTCTGTATGTCCCTAACCAAACCTCCCACTTCCCTCCACTCTCCGCCATCCCCCCTCCTAAATCCAACCCTCTGCCCCTTAATCCATCTGCCCCTCCACTAGTCCTCCCCTCCCTGCGTCCCCCTGCATCCCTCCTTTCGTGTCACTTGCCTCCTTCCCTCCCACCCTCGCTTCTGCACCCTCCCTCCCGTCCCTACCTTGCTTCCTTTCCCCATCCCAACCTCCTTCCCCTACCTCTCGCCCTCATTCCTTGCCTTCCCCTTCCCTCTCCCCTCCCTCCTTTACTCTTCCCCTCCCTCCTACCTTCATTCCCCCCTCTGTCCACCCCTCCCTCTCCCGCACCTCCCTCCCTCCCTCACTTCCTCCCTCTCCTGCTTTCTACCCTCCCTTCCTCTGCCCCCATCGCATCTTTCCTCCCAAGCTTCCTTCCATGCCCTCTCTCCTTCCCTTGCCTCTTCCCCCTTCCTCCCTCCCCTCCGTCCCTCCTGCCCTACACCCCTCCCTTTCTCCCCTCCTCTCGTGGTTGACCCAATGGTCTTTAATCCATGTGATTGTGATGGATATCTTGCATTTTCTCGTTCCACTCACAGTCTCCTCTCGTCTGTTTTCCTTTCCTCCTCTTCCTCCTCA
>SZWC01003339.1:91707-114440 GCA_023375785.1 Penium margaritaceum | reverse complement strand
CTCCTCCTCCTCCTCTTCCTCCTCACATTTCTTTGTCTCCTTATGCACAAGGATGACATCCACCAAGTTAATCATTTGTAAAAGAATTGTAGGGATGGCTGGATTGTTTTGGGTGAATGGAGACAATTGCAACCCAATGGGTTCAGATGCAGGCTCATGCCTGCATCTGAACACATTGGATTGTAATTGCAAGTTGTCATGGGAAGAGCTGGTGGAGGCCCTTAAGCCACCCATCCTACTTTGTATCCACTTCCAGTAACAATTGTATGGGAGACCACCAAGTTTTTGGAATGTTGATGTGACAAAAGCAGTAAATTCTCTAGTCTTGCCTTCACTACTAAATAGATGGGTTCCAGAAGAGGAGGAGGAGCTGAGACACTTGCTGATGTGGAACATCAATGGTAAGCCAACAGCAACTCAAGGATGCAACGGTCTAGAACCAAAGAATCAGATGATACGGAGAAGGACCATAGGTACAAAGGCAATGGATATTTGAATGCACTCATGACAAAGCTTGCTAGTAGGGAATCGTCATGTTCTCGGGGTTGCATCCAACCTTTTCAGCAGGAAATGTGATGCTTTTAAGCCGATGCAAATACCTTAATGGGGAGCAAAAAGATCCTAGCAAAAAGAAAAACAACAACACACAAATTCTTTGATTGAATCGCAGAATGTGTGCGAAACCAGGGGCCCTAGGTTACAAGTTGACATCAGTAGTATGAGCTAATGTAGAATGTTTATCCAGTGCTGTTGCACTTGCCTCATGAACTCTTTGACCCTGTTCTCTGACATTGCGATTCATTCATTGTTCTCTCTTGGTGAATGTACGACCTGGTGAAAAAAAAACTCCAAACTTCATTGTTGAAGCAAGAAACTAGTAGATATCCCATTTGACGATCCTTGTGATTCCAAAAACAGGGCATCCGATCATTGCAAACAAGGACACTTCATTGCATTTTCATCATCAAATCCTCAACCATAATCATCCAGATCAGAAATAAGCATGGCGGAGACTTTTTGGGGTTGGCTTCAACCCTCTAACTCATGTCTTCACAAAAAAAAAACAAGTTGAAAAGGTTTCACACATGTTGTGCAACGGGTGACATAGTAATCATGTACCTTATGCATGTATGAATGAAGGTAACATAGAAGGTATGGTGTTGTACAAAAAATAATTCTATTTGTTGTGTCATTTTATTTTAATTACAATGTGTAATGTAGGTTTTGTGAAAATTAGGATCTCCACATACCTTACGAATGCATCATGAAACTTCTCACAACTGTTGGTCACTTGAAGTACATGCCTGATGTACCTCAGATTTTCTCAGTTCCTTGTACTCAATTTGAGTTACGAAACGATCTTCAAGAGCTTCAATCAGGCATTCAACTGGACGAATCATCTCTTGCCAACTCCAACGATATGCTGCATTACTGAAATGATGAAGTATGCTACTTTTGTTTGCCTGCTGTAGCAGAAAGTATGCCACTTTCTTCCTTTGGCCTCGGCATCCAATCGAGATTGAGCTGATATTTGGAGCATAGCATATTGGTGACCAGATCTTTCCATCGGTTCTGCTGGATCTCGCATGAGAGCAGCCAGGTAGGAGATATGCATTTTTCAACTGGTTTTGAAGGTAGTGGTTGTATTGTGAAACATTTTTTAAGATAAGTTGTCATATCTGTTGATTGTATGTGATATTTGAAAAATTGATAATGTAAAAAGTAGTTTAATAATATGAGGCAGTCTTGGTAGAATGTTGTTTATGCAGGAGTAAAGTTATACTAGGATTGATATTGTACCTTGCAAAGTAAAGTACGAAGCAGAAGGAGGAAGAATTGGTTGTTATCTGGTGATGTGGTAACATGTGCAGATGCGACAGCTGAATCGCCAACAACGTCAATAAAATGACAACTGACATCAGCAGTCGGTTGGCTTTGTAAGCTAAGTCCCTTGGCCTACGGTCCATTGGACCAGCCATGGTAGCTGATGAATGAGGCCTAGCTCGGAAGAGCATCAATCCGGAGCTGTGGTCAACAAAAAGGGTGTTTGTCAGCGTTATGTAGGTACATTACATTGCGAGTCTTGTTTCCGATGGTCCTTCTGTCATACAGAAGCTGTGTGGTGTGTGAAGGAACGCATCTTGCATTTCTCCCCTAATGTCAGAAGTGTGTGTGTGAAATGGAGTCTGCTGAGAACTCGGGTGAGAGTGACTCTCGTGAGTCAGACGTTTCAAGTTCCCGTCCTCCCTCTCCTGCAGCTGTGGAAGTGGGTGGTGCTAACAATCCGACAGCAACTCCAAGAGGTAAGGGCAAAGAGAAGGTCCCAGACGATGGAAATGAGGGAAGACGTCCTCTTCCAGATGAAGCTAGCCCGAGCGATTGGTATGCGAGCGGAGGTTGTAGACATTCAACAGCAACCAAGAGACAAGCATTGCAGATTGAGGTAGACAGGAAGTATGCAAAGGAGCTCGATGCAGCAATTGCCGAAGCACGTCATTGAAGGGAAGAACGATCGGTTTTTCGAAAAGAGTTGTTTGAGACTTTACCCGAAGGGCTGAAATTGCAGCAAGTTGCTGCAATGCCCCCGCTGAACAGGGCACGTTTAATTCAACTGATTGAGCATGATCATGGAGACACATTATCCCGATTTTTAGAGTGGAATGCAGCAAGGGCGTATGCTGTGGCTGTCGGCCAAGGACTCACTTAATGTGAGTTGGACATACCCACAATGGAAGCACGGCTCGTCGGTGCAGGTCTTAATTTTGGCCATGTACAGCATTGGCCACGTAACATCCTAGGATCAGCTGCAATGAACCAAGTTGTGGAGAATGCTGTCGAAGCAACACTGTTCCCGAGTTTGGTGCCTCTGTCCGAGAAATCAAAAGAGTTCCACCAGGAGTGTCTCGTATTGACAGGACGAGATCCAAGGCAATTGTGGCAAGGCTACTTGTGGCAAGAGGAATCATGGATTATGCAAAGGGTGGTGCAGCTAGTGACTGCAACACGGTCATAAAGATTGGAGAAAACATATTCACCATTCCACCAGAAAAGGAGCGGCTGCCTGCTGGTGATCCAATCATGCGGTCTAGACTTAGAGAAGAATGGCGGAGTAGCGGCCAAGATCGACCCCCTGCTCGTATAGCACAAGTGTTGGGAGATGATCCTGATGCGGGTGATGGTCCTGAAACTGCCAAGATGGATATGCCGGCGGTTGAAACTTGTGAAAATCTGTGGCTGGAAACTCGAAGGGAATGAGCGTATCAACAGGTGCGATCTGATCGGGAGCACCATCTAGACGTTGGCGGGCACCTGGAGTCCCGTGCAAGGATGGAAGCACAAATGGTGGAGACTTGGGAGGATGAGGATTGCGCACAAATGCAAGGTACGTGTCTGCAAATGGACACATTAACATTTTGTTGTAGGTTTGGTGTCCATGATGTGAACTATCCAGCAACTGATATCGCGTTCAAATGTGTTGTGTTGAAGTAGGCATGCATGTAGTGTCTTTTGTTCCTCTGGTGTTGATCAGGTCAATGCTTGAGTGGAACTGGACCAACAACGCCGAACGAGGAACCTGTTGAAGGCATTGGACCATAAGTGGGTAGATTTTTTATGATTGTGCATCATGGGTGGCTTATAATGTGATGATGGTACATACATATGTTGTTTTACCACATTGCCTATGTGAAATGCACTGGAGCCCAACTTGCACTGTAGGATTAATGCACTGTAGCACTAATGCACTAGAGGACCAATGCATGGGAACACTAATGGAATGTAGAACTGATGCACTGTAGCACTAATGTACTGTCAACCTCCTTTTTTTTTGCAATGTACATGTTCCTGCTCACTTACCCTCGTAAACAAAACATGTGTTGTTCTTATTATGTTTCATCGGTTTATGCAGTTTGCAAAGCAAAGCGATGCGTAACTTAATGAGAGATGGACCTGCTGAGGTATGGTTTGAAAACGGTCCACTGCACCCAGTAAAGCTTGAGTTCAAGATCCACTTGTATGCTACATATGGGGGAAGGGCGTTGAAAATGGGCAGTGCCTTTTATGCATACCTTTACTATGGGTTTGAAGGCGGATCTGTGTGGCCTTTGGAATTGGAAATGCTCATGGAAAGAATTGCGCAATATGGGGCGGTGTTGTGGCGGCAACGGCAAGGAGGCTTGACTGGCAACCAACCAGCAGGTCTGTGATATCGTTTCAAAGAAGAAAGGTGGTCCAGTGGCACGTGGACACGTGGCTTTGTTTGGGAACCAACTTTCTAGGGTTTGAAGTGGAATAAGGAAGCAAACACAAAGTTTCCGTCCCCATCAAACCTTTTTTGGGCAAGGAGCATCAGTGAGCAAGCGGTGGAAGAAGCTCACAAATTCCAGCTACGGATTGGTCAAGTCGCAGAGTTGATCTGTGAGTCCTTGGCCAAGTCACGCTTCTACAGTATGAGCAAATTTTGGCAAACGATGGGTTACAAGAAGGATGATCGAGTGAAGCCAAACGCAGTCAGCTTCATGGACTGGTGGGAGGGTTTGTCAAGCTATCGCACCAAGGTGAAAGAGTTGAAGCGTCACTATGTACAGAAGTTCAACAAGGGTATGACGGAGGAAAGGTCAAAAAAGGATGCAAAGGATGAGGAGAAGGATGGACAGAAGAAGAATGATGAGGGTGGGGATGGTGATGGGCGGAAAAGGAAGAGGTAGTGTTCCATGATGTAGTGCTTCAATGCATCAGCTACTTTCAACATGTTCAATACGTTGGAAAGTGTCTCTTTGTGCTGTCCTCAAACCTTGGAGGTTGTACGAGATGGATCTCTTCCTCTAGATTGCTGTGTATGAAGGCATTGTTCTTGTTCGTCTCGTGGAGCTCCTAATCATGCTGGGCCACCTGACTTAACAATGCCTTTGTAGTAGTGTACTTTCCACCAAGGACAAAGGTGGCGCAAAATTCCACACCAGGCACTTGGGGAAATCTCTTACCTGTGAGACGAGAGCTTCATCTTCTCATCAACCCCAAGTGCCTTGATCGCAAAGAGCTTCTTGTACACATCCTGCTCCCAGAGTGATGCATCTATAGTGGAACGTTCTTGTTGCACTCTGTTTGGTTCAAGAACACGTGCGGTAGTACCACTTGCAACGAGTGCGGTGGTGACTGAAAAACATGACAGAGAATAGGTAGACCCAGCTACCGCAATGGCTTGGTGGATGTAATCGGTGACAAGAGATGTACAACCGTCATGCTAGATTGTACCACGGCCGCCGCCAGGCCAAGAGCTTCAAGACCAGAGACTGGAGTAGGCTGTGTGGGGTAAAAGACACCACTATGAAGTGGGTGGATTGACCACAAGGTTTTGGAGGGACCAGCCAAGACTATGCGACTTTCAGGTGGGGCATAACGAGGTGTAGACTGCAATGGTCTCAGACGATTGCCTGGCAAAGGCCAGCACCAAGGATGCAAAATGCAAGAACATGCTCCTTTAACGAAGGCATAAACCACTTCGTTTAGCAAACCACGAGGTCTTACCTTGGTTGTGGAGCTGAAAGCACACCCAGAACAAGAAGGTCGGGTTTGATAGCTGTTGTGATTCTCTCAAGTCTATTGTGGTGTAACGGATCAAGTCTCCCGCTCCTACACTTCGGTCATCATCGGAGTTCACAGAATGGTGATCTCATTCCGCGTGAGGATTTTTTCCCCTCGTAGTAATAAAGAGCAATCCTCATCAACGACCGTGAGCAGGGATACTCGAATACTTCTAGACTCAGGAGGCCTATTACCCTACTGATCTTTGAATTCTATTACAAATATATTTTGGTGATGTTTCATGAACGAATTTTTTTTTAACGAACTGATTAGGTACCACCTACATAATTCCTTTGTTGGCCATCATGTAGATATTCGTTTACGGCCCGGGTTCTACCAGCGCGGTTGTGATCGAAATCAAAAAATTTTACAGTCAATTTGGTTCACGCTCAGAATACTGGACTAAATGTGCAAGACTTGCGCTATCTGACATGTCTGACGTGGATTCCTCGCACGTCAGACATGTCAGACGGAGCGCAGTGCATGTTTTGCGCTATTTTTTCGTGGTCAGACGCGAAGTCGCTCGCTCGTGCGCTCGTCATCGCCTGGAGTTGAGCCAGTTTGTCGAATTCAAGAATTCGACATTTTTGTTCAACGAAAGTAATGGTGCTACCTAAACAACTCCAATCGCAAAAACCGTGTTCAAAATCATGGAACACATAAATTGTAATTTTGAAAAAAAACGAAATCAAAGATCATTACGGTAACATTTCAAACCTGACCTCCTTGCTATGGGACCCAAACAAGGTGTGTATATCTCAAACTCGTGAGTTTGCACCAGTTTTATCAAGCAATCTGTTGAAGTTGCCCTAATTTGAAAGGCTTTGTCTGGTCCGAAGCAATCCCCACGTTATTGGAACCTCAAGATCTCTACTACCTTGGAGCGGAGAGAGTATCACCATAGCAAAGTGGACCCGACACTATTCGTGAGTGCCTCCTTTGTACCCTTTTTTGCTTTACTGGTCTATGAGGATAGCCTCTTCATTACGTCACCCAACCTGCATGCCACCAAGCTTTTGAAGGGTCTCCTCCAGTCTGTGTACGGAATGAAGGATCTTGATCCAGCCCATGTCTTCTTGAGAAAGGAGATTGAACGTGATTGCTAACTTCACACACTACATGTGCATCAAGCTGGTTACATCAAGACATTGGGGGAGCATTTTGCTAACATGTTGGCCATATTCCCCTCTGCATCCATGCTTATGATTCCCGCCGGGCAGAGGCTTCTTACATCAGCAAACCCAGATCTTCTAGGGAGCATGTCGATGTCACAGCGTACCTCCGAGTCATTGGCTCCCTGATGTTCCTCAGGACCATGACCCACGCAGATGCTGCCGTTACTGTGAACTTAATGTCGCAATTCTCAGAACATCCACGTTAACTCCATCTGGAGGCTCCTCTGTGCCTGGTGCGGTATATTGTGTCTACTCCACACCTCGGTTTGTGCCTTTGCATGCAGTGGTTTGTTGTTGTTGAAGGATACACTGACAACGATTGGGCCCATGATCGTAATGCCCCCAACCGGACCGACTACGTCTTCCTTATTGGATGTACAACTATCACGTGGAAGAGTGACAAGAACGGTTGCATGGCGCTAAGCTTGACTGAGGTTGAGTATGTTGCATTGGGGCCTAGGGTTTGTGAGAGCCTCTAGTTGTGCCATCTCATGCAACAGCTACGCCAACCCATTCGATGCATCACAATCTGTTGTCAGAATGAGAGCATGTGCCACACAGCAGAGCATGACAGTACGTGTCACACGCGCACAAAGAAAATCAATGTTGAGCATCACTTTGTCCATGAGCTTATTTCACATGAAAACTTCTTTGTCATGGGTGTCGACACACTACAAAAGTGTGCAGACTTCCTCACCAAAGCACTGTGCAGTCGCAAGTTCAAGTTTGCGGTGCAATGTTGGGATTCTTGCATATGCTTATCCTCCTACATGATTCATACTCCATTCTTCATGCTTCCTCTCTCCGCCCGCAGTTCTTGAGTGGCCCCATCTCGTGCCCCTTTCTGTGGGGTATCGTTGCCATCAATTTGTGACCCTTGCTCGCTTGTGGTGACTAGCGACTGCAGGTCATGGAGGAGTGTTGGTGTGTCAATCACGGTCACCTTTGGACTTATCGCCATAGCTCACCAGTATGTCGTGACACTCAACGGCTATTTTGACAGAATAAGCACTAGTCAGCGCGCCCTTACATGCTCTCTACTTCTTGATCACCACCACTCGGGGTCCATTTTCTCTGTGGCGCTCTCCTTGCTCTTTCATGATCCAGGTGCCTAGATTTCTTCTTTCTGTATTGGCACTTCTTTTGGTTTGTCGTTCGGACAACCGAGGAGTCTGTACGCCTGCTACGTGCTCCTTTGCGGTCTTTTTGGAGCATGCCACCAGATTCGTCTATTTTCCGACTTGTTGGTTGGATTTTTGTGCTTAGCTATGCATGTGTGGATGAGACTTGTCTATTTTTGCTACTTCATTTCTATTCATCTATGCATGTCTTGGCTTTTTGTGACGGGCCGGAACCTCCAGCTCTTGCTTTGAAGTTGTTGTTGGAGTTTGTAGAATGGAGTTCTCAGTCCGCGTCACGGGTTTTCCCCCCTCGCAGAACTGAGGAGCAATTGTCATCAACGACCCAAAGCAAGGAGACTCGGATGTTTCGAGTCTCCGGATGTTCATTTCTTTTTTAACCTTACCCCTCGTTTTGGGACCCAAATTGGGGCTTTTTACCTCAAACTTCTGTGTTTGCACAAGTTCTTCTGTTATGTTATGTTGAAGTTTGTTGCAAACGATCTTTGATTCACGTTTCTTACATTCTGGTGCAAAATCATCACGTACGGGATACGCTGGCAATTTTGTGCCAGGGCTCTCTTGCCTCTCTCGTCTCTTGTCCCTCATCCCCCTCCCTTGTCCTTACTCGCTCGCTTGGGAGGAGGGCAAGCGGGGGCAAGGGCACGAGGCCACAAGGCCTCACCCTTGAGGCCCTCATGGCCCCTCACCCGCCAATCGGGCTGAGGCCCCGATCAGCGGTTGGCGGTTGGCCGGCTGGTGACCAGCCAGTCACTTGGTCGGCCGCCGGCCGTCCATCTGGCTGGAAGCGAGCTGCCACAACCAGCAAAGTGCTGGCCATCAGCGAGCCCTTGCAAATGCGAGGGGTGGTGCACAACCAATCCTCGCGTCAGCAAGGAGGGAGAGCCGAACCAGCCCTCCCTCCTCTCTTGTTATGAACCATCTTGGTTCATGAACAACAAGAAGTACTTTCACATAGTGATTCATCAACATTGTGAAAGAAAATTAATAACTTCAATCACCAGCTAAACATGAACACTTGCATGGCAATTGGACCTAAGCTACAGCTTGTCGATCAGTAAGACTAGCGGCCTCTCCCCTTTAGGCTAGAGCATACGCACGACAAAACATGTTGAGCGTCCCAACCTCCTATGGTTACAGTCCATGAATGCCATCCTACGGGAATGTTGGTCATTTTTTCTGCGTGTAGGTGCTGCCTTCTGACACGCATCAATCTGTGCAAGCTGCAAGCTTGCTCCAATAGTCGTTGACCACCTGTGGGCAACCGAGATTTTGGCTCCCATGAGTTATGTTCAGGTCCACACCCGGCCCAGTGAACAAGGTATTCCCAAACAACCCGCGACCGAAGAGTACGCTGGAATACACAAAGAACCTCGTATTGGTCATCGGTACCAAGGACTGCCGGTGGTGACTGAATGGTTCCCTCCACCATGTGTGGAGCCAACTGGCTTACATGAAACACGTCATGTATCTTCATACTCGGCGGAAGCAGAAATCGGTATGCCACTGGCCTGATGCATGCAACAATGAGAAATGGCCCAATCCACTTCGGTAGAAGTTTTACGCCCTTGGCGAAGATTCTTAGTGTTAAGCAACACTTTTTCACCGATATCAAACGAGACCTCACGGCGACTTTTGTGAGCATATGTCTTTTGTCGTTGTTGAGCAGCTTGAAGGTGACCCTTTACCTCTTGTAACAAAGAGTTTATGCGCTCAACAAACGCTTGAGTAGAAGGAACCTATCATCTTGTAACCCCACTCTTCACCAATGAAGAGGATGCAAGGCACCACTTGATGCCGACCATTGTTCAATACAAATAGTGTGAACTGTGTAGACTCGTTCACCAAGTTATTCACCGCAAACTCTGCCGGTGTTAGGAATTCACCCCATTCATTCATCGTAGGGTCCACATACATGCGGAGCATTTGTTGTAGAGTGTGGTTCATGCGCTCCGTTTGTCCATCACTTTGAGGGCATGACATTTACGACGCATTGTCAAAGTACTCATGCATCTCTTGCCAAAACTTACTAGCACATTTTCTATCTCGATCAGAGATAATGCGCAATGGCAAGCTGTGGTACTTTACGACACCCTCAAAGAAGGAAAAGTGCTCTCCTCTACATTCACATAAGTGGTTGTAGGGATGAAGTGTGTCATTTTCGTCAGAAGATCCACAACCACTAGTATTGCATTGTGGCCACTGACAGTATCAGGAAGACAAGTAATGAATTCCATGCTGACGCACTCCCATGGAGTCCCAAGAATGGGAAGCAGTTGGAGGAGTCCAACAAGCTCCTTGTTGCTATCCTTATTCCAAAGTCATGGTTCGCATGTCATGGAATGCTTATGGACATTGACACTCCTGGCCACCAATAGTGGTCCGAGAGTGTATGTCTGGTCTTTCAAGGTCCCACATGACTTGCGACCGGCGGTTCGTAGAATTGGAAGATAATCTTCGCTTGAAAATCCCCTGACTCTAGCACAACAACTTGTTCTCCTTGCCAAAAGATTCTAGTGGCTTCCACCAATCTGCACTTGTCTAGATTGCAAGATTCTTGAAACCAAGAATCCACACAGTATCCCATTTGGATCTTGTTTACAAAACCATAGTAGTGGATGATATATTGAGGTGGTTGCCGCAGGGGTTCAGGGGGATGTGGTATTTGCACAATTGTTGTTGCAATGGCCATCAACCTCGGTGGTTGCCTTAATTTCCACAAGTTGTCAGCTTGGTGGGTCGGCCACGTTGATGCGTCCTAGCCATTATTCCTATGTGAACAAGAATCGGCTCAGGTGTTCGCTCCAACCCGCTTGTTGTCTTGACAGGTTCAGTTGCATTGGAAAAGACACCAATGGGTCATGGTCGGTCACGACCGTCAAGCCCCATTCAGCACCCTTGAAGTAGCAATGCTACATCTTGAAAGTGTGTACTACGGTAAGGAGCTCTTGATCCCCACTCGCGTAATGCGTTTCCGAGGGAATGAGCTTCCAGCTCTCACACGCAACTGAGTGACCGTTCTATATGAGGACAAATCCAAGTCCTACTACCGACACATCACATTGAACCTTCCACGGTTGCGATGGATCTAGAAGAGTTAAGGCGGGTGCTATGTAGAGAAGCTCTTTGACTTTGAGAAATGCGTTCTTGCAATCACATGTCCATTCCCAACGTATGTCTTTTCGCGTGAGCCTGGTTACCGGTGCTACCATGGTAAAAAACCCTTGCATAAATAGTCGTAAGTATCTTGCAAGGCCGAGGAAAGACGGAATCTGTCCAACATTTTCTGGGCGTGGCTAGTCCACCACGGCTTGGACCTTTCATGGGTCGACACGGATGCCATCCTTGCCGACGATGTGTCCAAGGTATACGAGCTCATCCTTTGCGAACTTGCACTTGCGCAATTTTGTATGGAACTTCTGTTCCTAAAGGATTGTGAGGAATTTGCGCAAATGTTCTATGTGCTCTTCTATTGATTAGGAGAAAACTGTGATAACATCCAGGTAAACCAAGACAAACTGACTGGGTTGCTTGGCAAAAAATTTAGTTTATTTCGCCTTGGAAGGATGCCTGGGAGTTTGTTAGCCCAAAGCATAACACTCGTGTCCCATGTGTGTTTGAAACGCAGTTTTGGGCATATCATTTTCCATGATACCCTACTGATTTTGTAGTTTGATATCAAATAATTATTCGGGGTCAAAAAAACATTCATTTGGCTTCAAGATAGATATTCTCCTCTTGAAAATGAATACATTTTGTTATTTATCCTAGTTCCGCTCGGCCCTCGAGAACCAAGCAAAAACCAAAACGCGATCGCGTGACCCCCAACGATCATGTGATTGCGTCATTTCTAGTATCGGATGTGCATTTATACCTGGAAATGCGACGACAAAATTTGAAATCGATTGCTTGGCAGCAAAAAAGAAGTTTAACTACAACTTGAAGTAATTTTGTCTGATTAAAATACAGGAAATTCATTGTTCTCGGGAACGAATCAAAACTACAAGTGGTAAACTGTTTTGAAAGGCGAAATCATAAAGCATTACGGTACGGATTTCATGGTACCCTTGAGAAAAATCCAAGGACAAAAACAACTTTGCCTCTTGGAGTTGGTCAATGTGGTCCTCAATCTGCAACAAAGGGAATCAACATTTCACCATCAGCTTCTTCAGCAAACGGTAGTCCACGCACATGCATAAACCGCCATCTTTTTTTTTCACAAAAAGGATCGGCGCACCGTACGGCGAACTACTTGGCTCAATCCACCCCTTTGCAAGGTACTCTTTGATTTGGCCTTCGGCCTCTCGCCTTTCCGTTGGACTAAGGCGATACATGGGTCTTAATGGAGGAGTCACCACTGGTTGCAGCATAATCGTGTCGGCCATGTGTCGTTCTGGTGGAAGCCCACATTTATGGTCAGCCACCCCAAATGTACACACTAATAAACTAGTGTACAAAATCAGAGCATATGTGGAGGATGTTTCAAGGAAATTTACTGCCATTAATAGGAATGGTTCATGGGAGTTTCCTGTATATCCTAAATACACATATATTTCTGTGTATGTTACCTTGGAAGCTTCATTGAGCTTCTGTCAGGTTCTCATGTCATTGAAATTGTTTTAGAATAATAAATACTTTTGCATTGTGAACAACGCACAGGTGAAACAAATACTAGTATTTCAATGCGACCCGTTTTCAGCTGCTCCAGTATTAGTGTTATGCTTGGTTTATGTTACCATACTGATTTGAGTCGTCCTTTGTTGTCATGTAATATTCAGGCCTTTGTTGTCGGTTGGCAGAGCATACCTAATTTGACTAATCGGGTCCAGATAATACACTCAATACTGAGTGTACAGGGCGATTTCGCCCACGAAGGAGGACCTCACCGACTGCGATAGCGAGGCCGCTCGCGACTGACATCCGCATTGCCGATGTCAGACGCGAGCAGTCTTGCGAACAAACTGCGACCAAACCCCCGTCGCTACATTGGCTAGTTCCCTCATTTAAACGCGACACCCGCCCTAACCCGGTAGTTCAACAACCAAATTACGGGGCTTGGGAGTTCTCCAAGGTGAACCCTTAAAACCTGTCTTTGATACTCCACCCCGAACTTCAAGCAAACCCCCAAGTTTGACAACAAGGTTGGGGTTTTATTAATTTACTCGCCTGGGCACCCGTCGGGCCCCGCAATTGCGTGACCCGGCAGGTTCCCTTTTGTTTACCGAGGAAGGCGGCGATCACCAATACACAAGTTGTATTTTTCAATGTCAATCCACGGCACTCTCTGCTACACCACCCCAATACACTTTCGATATCGAGGGGGGGTATGAATAGCCCTCTCCCCCCCCCCTCCCAAAGTCGAAAGTGTATTGGAGTGGTGTATCAAAGTCTATATCTGAGGGGTATCGACTTTTTCAACTTGTGTATTACAAGTGATGACCAAAGCTGTCTGATCGGGGTCGATACGTCCTGACCGTGACTGATGACTTCACCCGGATGCGGTGCGTCTACAGCCTACGCCAGAAGAGTGACGCCACTCTCATGGTTCGTCTCAGGCTAGTGATGGCTGAGCGTCAGTCTCGCCACACGCTGCACACCGTCCGCTCAGATCGTAGCAGCGAGTTCCTTGGCGAGATGGACAGCTTCTTCACCGAGCACGGAATTTTTCACAGGGTCTCCGCTCCTACTACTCCTCAGTAGAACGGTGTTTCTGAGCGTTAGAACCGCACCATGGAGGATGCGGTTTGCGCTATGCGGTCTGATGCAGTCTTCCGGAGTCCTTCGCTTTTGAAGGCTTTGCGTACATCACTTGGGTCTGGAACCGCCTCCTGCACGGTCCTCTTCCGAACCACGTCACACCAAACGAGCTCTGGTTAAGCCACCGTGCTCACTTGTGCCTCTCTCGCATCTGGGGATCCTTGGCATGTGTGTGGTACACTGAGGACCAGCAGGGGTCCAAGGTCTCACCGCGGGGTCGCTTGTGCGCCTTCGTCGGTATTTCCCCGCGGTCGAAGGCATGGCGTTTTTGGGACCCTACTTGTCGTCGCATTGTTGAGTCCCACGACACGTTCTTCTTTGAGTCCCTCACCTACCGTGATATGACTTCGATCACGACGTTGTCCGCCACACATGTTCCTCCGTGTGAGGTTTCTCGACGGATGGGGGAGTCTACGCCTGCGAGCACCGATCGCTAGGCTGATGTGTCCGTTCGAGCTCCCTCCACTTCTCTGGCGCTTGATGAACCAGCGATCATCGTTGTCGGTCAAGAGATCTCTCCAGCACCGCCGGCTTCTACCCCTGCCTCTTCACGCCCTACAAGTACCCATGATCCTGTACCTGTGCGTACTCCTATGACCGCACCTGTGTGCGCTGGCACCCCTGCCTCTATGCGTGGACCTGCCTCACTTGCTCCTACTACCACACCGAGCTCCGTGTCTCCCACACCCGCATCTCTTCGCACTACATCACCAGCTCCCTCGCCTCAGCCCTCCCCAGCTGCGATTGTACCCGCTCCTGAGCCTGAGGTGCGCCCCTCAAGCCCGGGTTACTCCCGTGAGCGTGGCGGTCGCCTTTGACCATTGGACTCCAGAGCTCAGCGAGTGTCTAGTCCCGCACCCAGGCGCTCTACTTGCAGCATCGTGAGTGGTGATTTCGACACAAAGGCCCTACGCTTGAGTGTCCGCACTGAGTACGCAGAGGTACATCCAACGTGTCCTATAGGGCACGACCGCGTCACTCACGAGTTTCATATCACTTGTGATGTAGCAGCCAATCTTGTGGTCGACAGTCCTAGCACTGAGGCGTGTTCTCGTGCCATGCAGAGCTCTCCTTCTATGGTGCCTGATCCGGGCACACTGAGGGAAGCTCTCTTGTCACAAGATGCTGACGCTTGGTGTGCTACTTGCGAGGATGAGCGCCGCGCCATCACAGAGCACCGAGTTTACGAGCTAGTCGACCTTCTCCCTGGGAGAAAGGATATTCAGGTCAAGTGGGTCTTTCGCAAGAAGGTGAAGCCGGATGGCTCGCTGGAACGCCACAAGGCCAGCTTCGTCGTCAAGGGGTACTCTCAGATTGAGGGCATTGATTAAACTGACACCTTTACCCCTGGCGGCCGCATGACCTTAGCTCTGGCTCTGTTTAGTGTAGTGGCTCAGCATGATTGGGAACTGCACCACATGGATGTGAACAATACGTTCCTCCATTGCTCTCTAGATGAGGAGATTTACGTGGCTCAACCACCCGGCTGTGAGGACGGTGACAAGGTCTGGCGTTTGCGCAAGTCCTTGTATGGCCTCAAGCAGTCTCCTCGGTGTTGGAACCAGGAGGTCACTAGCACCCTGACTCGTGCGGGATATGTACAGAGCGAGGCAGATCCCTCTCTCTTCATCCGACAGGTGCCTGAGTGATTCACCGCCATCCTGGTCTATGTGGACGACCTTCTGATCGCGTCTCCTTCATTGGAGGCTGTGAAAGAGGCCAAGGATGTCCTTCAGACTGCCTCTAGGATGAAGGACTTTGGTCTTGCAACGGTGTTTCTTGGCATGGAGATCGTGCGAGACCGCAGATGTTGTACTCTACTACTGCAGCAGGCCTAATACGCACGTGTTGTGGGGGAGCGCTTCAGTGATCTTCTCGGCACAATGCCCACGGCTTCCACATCTCTTACACCTGACGGGCAGGATGCCCTGAAGGTTGACAATCCCACACAGCTGTGGGAGACAATGGATGTGACACTATACCTCCGTCTCATTGGATCTCTGATGTACCTGGCCACTATCACACATCCTGACATCGCATTTGCCGTCAACCTCCTTGCCCAGTTTGCGCAAGCTCCACGTGCTAGAGCCCTGCACGCGGCTGTGCGAGTGGTGTAGTACGTGGTCTCCACACCGCACCTCGGACTGTGCTTTCGCCGGCAGTGTTTGGTGGTCCTTGACGGCTACACCGACAGCGAATAGGCCTGGAGCCCGGATGGACGCAGTCGCATCGGTTATGTGTTCCTGCTCGGTGGGACCGTTGTGTCCTGGCGCAACGGGAAGCAGGGTTGCATTGCACTTAGCTCATCAGAGGCAGAGATCGTTTCTCTGGGTGCAGGGGCTGCTGAGGCGGTATGGCTGCAGTGCCTGTTCCATGAGCTTGGCCAGTCAGTATCGGCCATTGTGCTTCGCTACGCCAACCAGAGTGCTCTTGCCATTGCGGAGAACTTTGGTGTCTTTATGCTCGCACGAAGCACATTGCGGTTGAGCACCACTTCATGCGTGATCTGGTGGAGCGACAGGTGATCTCCGTCATTTGGGATGGCACTGACATGCAGCGTGGTGACTTCCTGATGAAGGCACTAGCACGCAGAAAGTTCTTGGTGGCCATTCGTTCTGTTGGACTTCGCCCCTTGCCTAAGAATTGTTGAGTGTGGGGTGTGCCCGTGTGCGTGTCACATTTGTCATTGCATTTGTTTTTGTACTCGTCTCACTGCTACACGTGTATGGACATGCGTACCATCGGGTCATGGGGGAGTGTTGCGATTTGTGACGTTCCCGTCGACGTGTACAGTTTACTGTGACCACTCAGCCGTGGTTATGCTCATGCAGATGCTGGAGGCACCGGTCCGTCATCTGGTGGCAGACTACCATCTTAGAGCTGACTGAGGACCGTTCTAGAGCTCTTGACGCTACTTGGGACCTCCTGCAGTTTTTGTGCAGTACACATGAGTTTACCGATGGACTGGCTGTGGGGCCAATCTGCATGTTTTTGTATTGTGTGTCCATTGCTTGATGCCGGATGCATGCATGTGACCAGTCGTAGTGTCCGGCTTTTAATTCTGCACGTCTAGGTTCAGACGTCGTAGAGTTCTGATATGCCTGCGCATAGTTACGGCCAAAACAATAGTTTTGGGCCGGTTTTAGGACAGATCTTGCACTGCCGCGTGCGACACCCGCCGTGTGCCGCGACAGGTACTTATGCCATGGACCTGTCATTTGTCATTTCTCTGTGCAAATGCTATTGAAGCATTACTGACACGTCGTCTTGTGTCTCCTAGCCAGACCCTTGCTGGTGTGTGCACGACTTGTGACTGTTGTCACCGTCTGACCAGGCACTGACGCCTAGGCTGCGGCTGTGTTGCTAGGAAGCTTCGACGCATCTTCTCAGACCGGTCGAGGGAATTTTGGTCACTTGCCTCGACCTACGGTGTTTTGCTTCCAAAGATGTTGACACATTTAACCACTGTTCAGAAGGGTTGACAGAAGTATCACCAATTGAATAGATTTTTTTGTGCTTCTCAGTGGACTTCTCGACAGTGGTAGACTGTCATAAACCCGCGCCTCAATATCATCGAAACCCCTCCACTTCTTAGCGGAGTTTCTCAAAGCGGCCACTCACAATGCGAGGTCACATGCGTCGCTTGGCGCCAGCACCAAAGACAAAACATATGACTTATTGTTATTATCGTTTTAGTATGCATGTACTCCACATGTTCGATGCTTATCATGGAAGTACAAGTACTGCTGAATTGAAATGATCAAATCTTCAAAGTTATTTTAGAGTTATTTTGCTTAGTATATCATGTTCGATGCCTACCATGATTGTTATTTTGGAATCTTCCACGTTCCACTCGGTGGAACATAATCCCTATGAACTACCTAAGTTTGGCTTGCCGTACACCTGAAGTTAGTTACTCATCTCTGGGACCTGATTGTGGATTGGGTACATGTAGGGATTACCCAAAAAATTCGAATGTGTGTATGCCCTACCCGGCGTTCGGAAGAATAAGACCACTTTACCCGGCGTTCGGAAGAATAAGACTCCCCTACCCGGCGTTCGGAAAACAACACTCCCCTGCCCATGAACACCGAGGAAAAAAAGCATGTCGACGCTGCATGCGATGCAACCTCGACATGCTGACGTCATCCTTTTTTTTCTAACATTCAGGAACCCCTCTTTTGAGTGGTTTGTGAATGTTCGGGTTGGGGTTTGCACGTGGTTCGCATGGGGGGTCCGAGACTCCCCATGCGTTGAAAGGGAACCTGGTGGGCCCCGCTACCGCGGGGCCCAGCAGGAGCCCGCGCAAAACTAAAACCCTAAAACCCCGAATGTAATTCGGGGTAGGGTTTGACTAGGGTTTGCATGCAAAAAGTAGAAGGTTTGCGTGACAAAAAAATGCACAGAATGAGCGTTTTTGCTCATTTTCGAAACAAATGCTTTCGCTCGATCACGATTCTCGCGTGGGAGCGAGAATCGCGATCGAGCGAGGGGGGTTGACATGCCCCACCTCACTTCGCTCGATCGGCAGTGCATGCCGCTAATCGAGCATGGTGAAGCGAGCGGGCAGTCTAGTTTTATTTCTTAAACCGCCGGGCGGGGGAGTTCTATTTTTTAAGCGCTGGGTAGGGCGTTCCTGACCCCCTCGGTTTTTGGGTAGAAGGGTTATTTTGTAACACAACGAATTTTAGAACAGAACCTAGTTTTTTACAGTCAAGATGGACTGTCGTAATCATTACGTGATTTGCAACAGTCCATGGACACTGTTCTGTGACCGACACCATGAGGTCGCGTTAAACTTGACTCAAACGCTTGAAGCAAATAGTTGGAATCGAATCAAATCGAGCATATCGACAGAAATTACGGTCAAGAAGTTTCTACCGTTCTTTCTAGAGAAAAACATAAAATAATTATGAATAATTAACAAATCATAACTTTATAAAGAAACAACAACGTAGCTTCGAAAGGGCGAGGCGAGCCATGACGACTCGGGCAAGGAAAGACCACTCCGACGAGGAGGATGGTCATTCAGTTTTACAACGCGAACTTTTCCGAGCTCGCCGAGACCTTTCGACGCTAAGTCCCAACTTCCGCGTTACANACCGTTCTTTCTAAAGAAAAACATAAATAATTATGAATAATTAACAAATCATAACTTTATAAAGAAACAACAACGTAGCTTCGAAAGGGCGAGGCGAGCCATGACGACTCGGGCAAGGAAAGACCACTCCGACGAGGAGGATGGTCATTCAGTTTTACAACGCAAACTTTTCCGAGCTCGCCGAGACCTTTCGACGCTAAGTCCCAACTTCCGCGTTACATTTTGGTACCAGAGCCAGAACGACCGGTGACCTCACCGCTCATCCTCATCCCTCCGTGCACTTCGTCACGTTGCACGGGGAGAAGTGTGCCCATCGACGAGTGATGGTCTCACTTCGCAGTTGCGCGGGCGGAACGCTACCCGCCCACTACTCCACATCCACCACTCGTCACTCTCACCCTCCCCAACCTTGGAGTCCTACTTCGCCCCAACTACTCCACCCTCCTAAAATCTCTCTCTCTCTCTCCCCTCTCAACCTCACCTCGTCCAACCGCGAAGTCGCGCCACCATCCGTTTTGCCGTGAGGAGAGGCCGACGGGAGGAGGTTGGCCAAAGCAGGGGGTTGTTGGACCAGCTGCTTACGTGGCCAGGAGCTGCTACAACAGCAAGGGAGGCATTCAAGGGCGAATTGGGAGTGACCAAGCCCCCAAGGTCGAATTTCTTTTTTTTTCCTCCACGGCCAGGGAGACTTCCAAGTCAACCCCGGGTTCCAGGGGGGAAAGGAGAAGGGAGGAGCCATATCTTGGCCTCCGGACCTCCGAATTTCATGCCGTTTTTTTTGTTGAGCTCAGAAAAATATTCTCTACTTGATTTCATGACTTAGAGACTGTCTTTGTACCATTTGGCCGTGGCTATTCCAGTTCTCAAGAGATTCTTGCTCTCCTTTGGATTCAAGAGTTGTGACCACATCTCACTTTCAGAAATTTCGTGCTGCATCCTTAAAAAAAAGAAACTCTCTCAGCAACGACCAACTTCTTTCCAAAAAAAAACAAGAAAAAGGTGAAGGAGGAATTCTCACAAGCCACCTTGGTCCACCTCTCGCGAGGTGAAGGAGGGTACGCTTTGGGAACCTCGGTCCACCACTCAAGAGGGTGAAGGAGGGACTCCTCAAAGCCACCTCGGTCCACCTCTTACGAGGTGAAGGAGGGCACGCTTTGGGAGCCTCGGCCCACCGCTCAAGAGGGTGAAGGAGGGAACTCCCAAGTTACCTCGGTCCACCTCTTACGAGGTGAAGGAGGGCAAGCTTTGAGAACGCTACCCACCTCCCAAAAAGGGTTTGAAGTGAGGTACACCTTGACTACAAGTGTGTCCTCCACCCGTTTAAAAAGAAAAAAATCACAAAGGAAGGAGGTTGGGAAAAGGGTGACCCGTAGCGAGGCCTTGCAAAAGCAATGGCGGGCCTCGGGACCGGACTTTCTGTGGTTATGGGGCGTCCTCCAAATGTTAGCCCACGCCGCTCGAATAAGAAAACACCCATGGGGTCCAAGGAGCGTCGCGGGACGTTGGCACCGGTGAGTCACCTCGCAAAGCCACGCCGAGAGCCAGCGGCGAAAGGGGGAAAGTCTCGACCGACGTCGTCGAGAGACAAGACGCCAAAGGCTACTAACAACGAGCAACAGAACGAAGGTGCCCACGCAGTCGAACCACAAGGCGATGGGCAATCCCGCAAGTTGATCGTTGAGCTCGACTTTGGCCACGATGCTCAACCGACTCCGGTCAACGAAGGCTCGAAGGCTGCTAAAGAGGGTGCAGCCACTGTCGCCAACTCGAAGGAGGTCATCGACGGTGGCGAGCATGGGGACGAATCCCCAGATGAGCCAGCGGATCAGGTGATCATCGAGGCCGAGCAAGACATGGACGAAGAAGCTGAGGCCCACGATGCCACCAGCAAAGGCAGTGAGGCCGGAAAGTCCGCATCGATGGAAGCGGTGGAGGAGGCAGATGTGGAGTGACTGTCTCAACGTGTTGATGGAGGCGGTCGTGTTGTTCCCCGTGTTGAGGGTGAGGGAGGCCACCGGGCGAACCTTCCAAGCGCCGTGGTCGCAGAACGCGCACTCGACAGTGCTGCACACCGCCTCAACGTCGAAGGCCAACTCGACAAGCTTCGCGCTCGCCTCTCAGCAGAAGACATAGATCTTGCGATGACCATCATGGGTGCTCTGGCGTACGATGGTGACATGGTACGGGCGAGCCTTCGTGAACGGGTGTCCACAATGCAACGATTCAATGAGAGGTTGTATGAAGAAAACGCCAAGATGGTCCGCGAGTTGGCAGCTGCTGAGCACAAGGTAAAGGTGGCGAAGCAGGCACTTGAGACCCTTCGCGCGAAGGAAGCAGCGAACCAGCGAGTGGTGCTGAACGCGGCCGTGGGAGCGGCTCGCCATGCAGCCGAGGATGAGGTGGAGCAGATCTTTGAGCGTCGTGAGCGTACAAGCATCGAGAATATACACAGGGCTGCTCATAACGCGCTTCACGCCCCGGTCGGTGGACCTGCCCCACGGGCTCAAGCTGACGCACCACGGATGAGGGTCGCAGCTGCACCACCTCGAGCCCAAAGGATGGGTGCGACCAGCGGCCGCGTGGTACTGGAGCCGGCGGATCGCTATGATGGGACGGGAGACGTTAACACGTTTATGAAAATTCTCGAGCGCCACCTACGCCTTGCCCAGGCTGACAAGGAGGAGTGGGGTGCTCAAGGGATGCTCTCCCTCAAGCCTCAACCCTTTGAGAAGCTGACGGAGCTTTGCGAGGAGAAGCAGCTACAAGCCGACCCGAGTTGGGAGGAGTACTGCGTACTCATGCGTGAGCTCTATTCCAAACCCGTTGACTCCCAGAAGGTGAAGAAAGAGTTGGAGTCTTACATGCAAGGAGGCATGGCTTTGGAGAAGTATGCGGATACTTTTCTCAAGACAGCAAAGAAGGTGGAAGAGCGTCACCTGACTGAACAAGCCAAGATTGACCTCTTTCTGACTGGTTTGGCCAGTCCGCAGCTTCGGATTTTCTGCCTCCAGGATGACGGAAAGGAGTGGGAGAGTATGCGCGCCCTTGTGACACGCGTTTGCAAGGTCTACAAGATGAACTCTGGCCTTTGGGATCGCGATGCGCGCGAGAGCCGCACTTCACGTGAAGCACCAGCTCAAACAGGCGGTGCCGCAAAGCGCTCTGCAGACACTGCATTGGAGCCGTCAAAGAGGTTTTGCCGTCATGATGGAGAGAACACAACCCGCAACGCTGTCATCTGCAGGATCTACAACAAGGCTGGAGATATCTCACGTGACTGTCGTCAACGCGAACAGCAGTCATAGAAGCAGCAGGGACAGCAGCACGGCCAGCAGCACCACGGGCCTAGTTGGCGCCATGGCGGTGGCCAGCATCGTCCAAATGGCGGAGGTCAGAACCGCTTCCATGGTGGTGGCCAGCAGCAAGGTGGACAGCGCCAGGGCCATGGCAATGCCCCAGCAGGCCAGGGGCGCCCTCAGGGGGGCCAACGCCAGGGCCAGGCCTTTGCAGCTTTGCAGCGTCCTGGTGCACACGGTGGCCAGCGTGGACACGGACGCCCTCGTGAGGAGGATCAGGATTTTGAGGGAGGATCGGCCGGACGCGCTCGCCGCTCCCAGCATGGCCATGAGTAGGATTTTCAGGATCCCCAGTAGCCACGAGTGGACTGCTATCTGGGGTGGTCGTGAGTCATGGAGAGGACGAGGGTAGAATATTCATGTTTTGTGATGATGATCTCAAAACCTTTGAGTTTCTTTCAGCACAATGTTTCTCCACAATCTATGCACCATTCATGAATCCTGAATCCCTCTTCCATGATCGCTCATGTCCACTTGTGTATGCAACCAAGGAAAACCTGGAAAACCGCACATGTTTGGTTGTTGCTACAAAGGAAACTTGGCTCTCTGTTTTGGAAGCTGCACATGAGGCTCACACGAGAAATTCCCTAACATCAATCACGGTAGCTGTACCTGTTGGTCC
>SZWC01003339.1:59229-69542 GCA_023375785.1 Penium margaritaceum | reverse complement strand
CCTTCTCGTGTTTTCTGGGCATGTGGTGGACCGCAGCAGCAAGAGCACGGAAACGGCAGCCAAGATGGAACGCTCTCTGTCCACAGCACTGCATCTGCAGGCACACGTGCTCCTGGCCTTCCTGCGGCTCGCCATGCCGTACCTAGACTCAGTGCAGTGCCGGCCGACGACTATTTCGACACTTTCTGGGTCTGCATTGTCGTCAGCGGTGCCGGCTGCATTGTCGTCAGTGTCCCTGTCCTCGTCGTCCCTTCTGTCCCCGTCCTCCTCGTCCTCCTGGTCGTTCCGGTCAGGAGGGTCAGAGGCAATGTTGTCCCCGCCGACGGAGCCCTTGCGGGCTGTGGCGGGCCGCTGCTGGCTTGCTGCGTTGTGGTCAACCGCTCAATACGAAAAGGTGCTGTGGCGGGCAGGGGGAGGGGACAAGCTGAGAGATGAGGTGGTGCCTGCAGTGCTTAGCCAGCTGTTGCAAGATGCAACACGGATCGGCTTTCTCCAGCCACCAGCTGCACCCTCCCCTCCTGAACCAGGAGCAGAAGCGATGGAAGCAGCATCAGCAGAAGCTGCACTGTCTGGTGATGGAGATGCAAAGGCTGCTGCAGCGGAACAAGCTGCTTCCGCAGCTGTAAAGGAGGTTGCTGTGCCGGAAGATTCGACGTGGGGGAACACTTGGCAGGTGGTGTCGGAGGCAGTACCAGGACTGACCCCGGAGGCGGTGGCTAAGGCTATCGAGGAGGAGGACAAGGCAGCTGTGGCGAGGGAGGCAGAGGGTGGAGCAGCTGCTGCGTCGAGTGGAACAGAGGCAACAGTGGATCTAGCTTCCCTGCCAGAAGGGGCCATCTTGGGGCCTGTTGCTTCAACAGAATCGACGTCTGGGGATGCCGAGCAAGAGCCATCACAGCGGCCAAGCTTGGGTGAGGCAGACCCAGAAGGGGATGCAGCTGCTGATGTTCCCACTACAGATTCTTCAGGGCAAATGATAGCTGTGGGTAGCTCTGCTTAACTGGAATCTACTTTGTCGCGCACGATGCGTCTACAGCCACTGCAAGGAACTGGTTTGTATTGCGTGGAATCTGCTGGAACCTTTGTTACGCAAACTGCATCAGCAGATGTGCCCTCCCTTGGTCTTGCATTTTCCATGTCGCACATTCCGCTTCTTTGACCAGTCCTGCATGATGGTGCAACCATCCACATTGATGATATGTGGATGTAATACTCCAACGCACAGTTGAAGTACGAGCCCGCAGGTTCAATCTGTAAGATGTGTTAGCTAATTGCAAGCAGTTGAATTGCCAGGACAATGCCCCTCCGCACCTCCTGAGGTCGTAAGGGAATCAATTGCGGAAGCATTCTATTGGGTAAGTTCGGCATACCATTTTGAAAGGGCTTCTCCTTACTGTCTTTCATATTCGCCTATTTTCTAGGACCCGAGTTAGTGACAGTCAAATTTGACTGTACTTTATGGCCACGTTATTTTGGACCTGTTCGTCCAAAGTCTACAGGAGATATTTTGGTGTTTTGTGCTCGTTGAACCGGTGTTCATCTCCTTGGTGTGTCCCCAGAATTTCGGCTATTGAGTCTTCAAATGTCGAAAGATGAAGACCGAAGTCGCACGGGCGACCTGCGAAGCAAGCTCGGAACTCGCTTCGCAGCTCGCCCACCCCTTCCGGACGGCAAAGTGTGTCGTCCAGAAGGGACTCCATGCATCGGACGGCGCTCCGATACATGAAGGATGCCACGCCAGTATGCAAGCCCTCGTTGACTGCACGCGGAACGTGGATGTTTTCACGTTCCGCGCGCAGTCCCTGGTAGACTGCGCGCGGAACATGAAACTCTGTAAACATTTACGAGTTTGGTAATTTCTAGAGTGATTCGTCCAGTACAACAGAGTTAATCGTGTGCTCGAATAGTCGAAGGAAAACAATTATTTTAGTCGAACATAAGAAACACTACTGTATGGTGAGATCATACAGTAGTGTCTTTTACATTCACCTATCTTTGAAATGAGACTAAGTGAAAGCTAAACTTGACTACAGTTTCTGGTCTTGAGATCGTGCACGTGTTCGTCCAAATGCCACTCGTTATGTTTTAATATTTGAATTTGGTCGAACTACTCGTTCACGGTCTCAATCTGTCCGTGGAAACTTTGCCTCTTTA
The DNA here is from genome assembly GCA_023375785.1 of Penium margaritaceum. Classification (NCBI taxonomy): domain Eukaryota; kingdom Viridiplantae; phylum Streptophyta; class Zygnematophyceae; order Desmidiales; family Peniaceae; genus Penium; species Penium margaritaceum. The sequence continues at coordinate 67,388 of SZWC01003339.1, read as the reverse complement.
GTCTTTGAAGTTGGAAATGTGCAGTGCGACGTTGCACAGGCGAGCTGCAAGGCATGCTCACAGCTTGCTTCGTAGGTCGCCCACCCTTTCCTGACGAACAATCGTGCTGTCACAAAGGGAGTGGGTGCTATTGTGATGTGAGTTATCCCCGTATATTTGTACAGCTTATTGTATAGAAGATGCGTGGAAGCATCCTAGCAACTTAGCCGCTGACTAGGCGTCATTGCCTTGTCAGACGGTGACGATGTTGGTTTTTTCTCACATCTATCATTGTGCTCTGTTGTGTCCTCCCGGCTTGTGTACATCGGCGTGCAAATGACTGACGGCGAGGCTCGACGCTCCTTGAGTGTCGTCCGGTGGAGCCGACGCACACTCAGGACTACACGCAGTTCGCTAGAGCCCCCTCCCTCTTACGACGTGCTCAACTCAATCGGGAAGCCTCCCCGGCGATCAGGCCGCCGACGGTCACTGCCACTGCGGATGCTGTCTGTGTGCGTTCAGTGCTGGAACTGACTGCACCATTGCGTCTGCAGCATCCTACTTTACTTAGGATCCAAATCTCATGCTATCGTGGCACTATTGTCACTAGGGACTAGTGTAGGCGCTGCATGGGTTTGGGCAGCCATAACTCCTCACTACTGTTTTTCTAGCTGATTCTGACCGCAGGACTGCATTTGCAGCGTCGGTATTATGGTATGGACCAGTTTTCAGGCAAACGGATGACGCCTGGGTTTTGGGCTGTCGGTCGCGTCGCAGGAGTCACCGAGAAAACCTGCCAGCCTGAAAATAGAGTTGTTTTTTGATTGGCTAGTGAACTAGGTAACAAGCTCTACACAACTGGGGAAGGCTAGTTCTTGGAGGAGTCTCCCATTGTGTCTCATTCTTCATTCCTAATCAGTTACTTCCAGTTTTGAGCTGCTTTCTGGTGCTGACACTGGCGCGCGCATTTCTGAGTAACAAACCCAGAGCACTCAAACTTAAGACTCTAGAGCAGGAATCTGAGGGGGTAGAAAAACTAAGCAACGAGCGTGGAAGCCGGCATGCTACATCACCAACGCTGCTGCCCCAACTTGCTGCCTAGGAATTGTACCTTAGTATCAGAGCCGGAGCACAGCAGCAACAGCAGAAGACTGGCCTATAGGTGCAAGACAACGCCGGCGGACCCCCAAACGCGCCAGTGCAAGGGAAATGCTACCGGGATTTTTCCGGCAGCATTGACCAGCCTGGTGGCGGCGTCAATTCTTCCCCACGGCCACTGGGCCAGGGGACATGCTTCCGGAATTTTCCGGCAGCATTGACCCCCATGAGTGACGCGAGGAGGTGAGCGGCTAGCGACGTCATGCACCACGACGACGACGCACGTCGTGATGTCAACCAGGTGTGAGCGTGCTACAAGCAGCAACAGCACCAGCAGCTTGCAACAGCAGCGAGCAGTGGCAGCAGCAGCCAGGAGCAACTGTGTGCAACAGCAGCAGCCAGGAGCAGCTGTGTGCAACAGCAGCAGGCGGCAGTAGTAGCAGCTCGTGGCAACTTGCAGCAGCAGTAGTCCGCAATAGCAAGCAGCAGTAGCAACCAGCAGCAGCCGCTCGTAGCACCAGCAGTGCGTAGCAGCAGCGAGCAGCAGCAGCAGACGGCTGTAGTACCAACAACAGTGAGCAGCAGCCAGCAGCAGCTTGTATCAGCCAGTAGCAGAAGCTGCAGCTGCGGCTAGCACCAGCTCGTAGCAGCAGCAGCTGCAGCTCGCAACAACAGTAACTGGAGCTGCAACTGCTCACACTCCACTGCCCGCAACGAGCAGCGAGTTGCGAGCAGCGAACTCGCTGCTCGTAGCCCGTAGCAAGCTGCGTGCAGCGAGTAGCGAGCTCGCTACTTGCAGCTCACGGCTCGCAGTGAGCAGCGAGCTGGCTGTGACGACCAAGACAGAAAAGGGAAAAAAATCCCCCACCCCACAGGTGGCACTGCAGTGGCTACAGCTACCACCACAGCCGCTGTAGCACCCACAATAGCCGCAACAGCACGCAGCAGCTCAGTAGCAGCAGCAGTATCTGCTGTTGTAGCAGCAACTACGTTAACAACAAGAGTAGTAACTGTAGCAGTTGTAGCAGCCGCTGCTGCAGCAACAGCCGCAGTAATGGCAGCAGCAGCAGCAGTTACAACAGTAAACCAGTAGCAGCAGTTGCAGCAGCAAACCAGTAGTAACAGGAGCAGCAGCAACAGCAGTAGCCACCCTATAGCTGACAAAGTAGCGGCTCCAGCTACAGCCACTATTGACATCAGCCATTCTCTGCTGACATCACTGTTGATGTCACTGTTGATGTCACCAACAAAAAAGAATCAACAGCAGCAACTCTACATATAATGCTGTAGCAACTGCTAACGTCAACCATCCTAGGCTGACATCATAGCTGACGTCACTGTAGACATCTGCAGAACAAAAGAATGAAAAAGAAAAAAACAACAAGGAGGGCCAACAAAACACTATGGCCAACAGCCCCACTAGGGAGGGGTCCTCCTATGTTGGGGGGACCCCTAGCCCCCCTTTCCTGCAGCAGCTACAGCAGCAACATCAGTAGCACCAGCAGTAGCAGTAGTAGCTGCAACGGCAGCAGTCCACGGGCCTCATCCCCGTCTCCTCCGATCCACTGGCTGCCATTCAGCAACAGCTTGCCGCACTGACGTAGCACTTGTAGGACTGCAACCGCTGGCATCACTTACACACACCAATGCCCCGCCGCCCTTCTTTCCTCCTGGGTACACCACTCCCGATGTGTCTGCTGCCACGCATTACATGGCGTAGCAACAGACCCAGCGCCAGCGACAAACATAGTCCTCAGTCCTTGGCCCCACTCTGGGTGCTGGCCGCACGTAAAAGGACTTTGAGACCCCGCCCCTGCCGCTTTAGGCCGGCGGACAGTTCTGGAGCTGGGAGCTTAGCTTCCGCATCTAGGTGCAGGGTGAGGGCATGTGGGCCTATTATACTCTTCCGTACGACCCCACCCAAGCCGACCTGCTGTATGATGCTCGTCGCGTAGTACGCGCCCTTGTCCCAGTCGCTCCTCCGGCATCTCGCCTAGCCATAGAGCCCTTCCTTGGCGACTTCACCACTGGCGGGACACCAAACCCTACAGCCGCATGGCTTGTCCTCACCCGTCCCCATCGCCTATCCAACGAAGTTGAGACAAGTCATCTGCTGCGTGAGTTCAATTCCCTGCACATGGGGGAGACCGAGACGGTGACCTCTTACTGGCAGCAGGCTGAGAACATCCTCCGTCGCCTAGGCACCTCTGCTCCACACCCTTTGGCTGCACTGCTGACCATCAAGCGCGGTGCCACCAACGCATACGCCGACGTCTTTGTCCACTACACCAAGGACGTCCTCTCCACCATGGCAGCCCAAGGCATCCTCATGCCCTAGGCATAAGAGCCTTTCCTCAAGATTGAGGAAGCTCTTCTAGAGTCACGCATCCACCGCACAGAGGCCCTCGCTTCCCCTGTCGTCGCCTCTGTAGTCATCCCTTCTCTTGTAGTAGCTACATCCTCGTCGTCAAGGAAGAAGAGGCACAAGGGCAAGAGAGCAAGGGCCAGCAACAGCAGCAGCCGACCGGGTCCAGTGGTGGTAGCTCGGTCTGCTACAACTGTGGCTAGCCAGGACACGGGTGGTACACGTGCCCGCTACCAATAGACAAGACATGTCATTGCTACCATGCTTTGCCACCGTGAGAACCGTCTCGCCTCTACCGCCGTAGCTATCGCGCTCGCGGCAGTATCATCCGCAGCCGTCTGCACCGTCTTTTCCATCACCGGTGCAGTCCTCCTCCTATCCCGGCTCTGGCGCGGCCACTCTGTACTCAATCTACACTCTTGGGCCGTCCACTTGTGAGCGTCAGATCGAGTAGTTCATCGCGCTCCAACTCGGCCTACCTCGCCCTCCCCGTCAAGGAAGTGCGAGTTGCATCACCTCCTGTCCGTTTTCTCTACCGTGCATGACGGAGACTGAGCTGCAATCGTGTCCTGCTTCCTCGTTAGTTTCATCGTCTCCTCTGCTCTCAATTGCCCCTCTCTGTGACGACGTTGCATGGCTTGAGGTCATCATATCCTCAGTCTTTCTCTCGTGCGTCCGCCCTTCTCAACCTCATCCATTGCAATGTCATGGATCCTCTCCCTACCGAGTCCGTCGGGGAGCATGGACGCTACGTCCTCACCTTCACTGACGACTACTCTCCCTACGGCCTTCGGCAGAAAACCGATGTCACTCCAACCATTTAGGACTAGCTTGTCCGTGCGGAGCGCGAGTGTGGTCGGCCTCTTCGCCACTTTCACTCCGATCACGGTGACGAGTACATGGGAGAGACTACGGCTTTTCTTGCCTCCTACCGTATCCACCATGCGACATCGACGCCTTATACACCAGCTCAGAACGACGTCTCCAAGCGGTGGAACTGTACCATGGTTGACGCCGTCCGCACCATGCGTGTCAAGTCTGGCCTCTTCGATGGCTTCTACTTCGAAGGCATGGCCTACATGACGTGGGTCTAGAACTGAATTCCTCACGACCCTCTTCCCCGCCAGTCCACGCCGTACCAGCATTGGTGCGGTCAGCGAGCTAACCTCCGCCCGGCTCGCGTCTGGGACTGCCCTACCGTTGTGTGGCTGCCCACCTCGCAACAGGGCGGCAGTCTCGCCCCCCGTGGATGTCCTTGCACCTTCCTTGGTGTCTCCTGTCAGTCGAAAGCCTGGCGCTTCTCGGATCCCTTCCGGCACTCCATCGTCCAGTCTCGCGATGCACTCTTCTTTGAAGAGTTTTTTCCTTGCGACCTCGTTTCCTCCGGCTCATCGATGTCCCTCCCGTCGCTTGGAGGAGTAGTGAGTCCGTTCTCTGTCTTACCGTTTCTGGGTGACACATCACCTGATCCCTCAGAGCCAATACCCCCAGCTCCGTCTGCAGTCCCTCCGAGCTAGTAGTCCCAGTAGCGTCTGCTGGCCCCTTCACGCCGGTAGCCCCGTCCAAGTCTGTTAGTCCCTCTAGGCCGGCAGCCCCAATCGCGTCCGCTGGCCCCTCCGCGCCGGTAGCCCTGTCCTAGTCTGCTGGTCCCTCTGGGCCGGCAGCCCCAATCGCGTCCGCTCGCCCCTCCGCGTCGGCAGCCCCGTCCGATCATGCTGGTCCCTCTGAGCCGGCACACCCGTCTGCATTTACTGGCCCCTCCAGGCCGGCAGCCGTGGTCGTGTCCGCTAGCCCCTCCGAGCCGGCAGCCCCAGTCGAGTCTGCTGGTCCCTCCGTGCCGGCAGCCCCAGTCGCGTCCGCTGGGCCCTCGCACTCGGCGCCATCTCCTACTCTACCGCGCTAAACGTGTGGCCTAGGCGGCAAGCCTTGACCCAGGCTGTCAATGAGTGCGCATACCGCCACAGCACGCCCTGTAGTGCCTCAATCCTTCGTCGCCCCATATGTCTCTTCCACTCCTACGATGGTGAGTGGGGGCCCTGACACCAAGGCCCTCAGCCTAACCACTTCGGCCATCATTGTAGACTTCCATCCGGGCTCCGCACTGAGCTACATCATGCTCCATCCTGAGCATCGGCATGCGTCACGGTTGTACTCATGCCCATCTCGCCTGGGGCTCGAGATGCACACGCCCGTGCACTCCACTCCATGGCACGTCTAGAGGACCCTTGCACCCTACGCGAGGCTCGAGCCTCCCCCGAGGCTACACACAAGGATGTTGCTTGCGCCAACAAACTTTCTGCTACCCGGCAGTGCCACGTGTACGTTCTTGTCAGTCTCCCTCTAGGTCAAAAGGCCATCGGTGCCAAATGGGTTTTTCGACGCAGATGGAAGCCGGACGGGTCCTTAGACAAGTACAAGGCCAGCCTCACAGCCAAGGGGTTTGCTCAGGTCCCTAGGGCTGATTATGACCAGATCTTTGCCCCTGTCGGCCGATTCCCCACTATCCGAGTGCTCTTTAGCCTGGTTGCTCAGCACGGGTGCGAGCTGCATCAGATGGACATAAGCAACGCTTTCCTTCATGGCTCGTTGGAGGGAGAGGAGCTCTACATGGTGCAACCTCCAGGCTTCGATGTGTCAACCGGCCTGAGGCAAACGGACTAGAAAACAGGGCCGACACAATAGCACCTGCCGTCCGCTCCTAGCATTTCAGCTAGGAGAAGATATCACCCTCAGGATCACGGTTCCACACTGAGCAGTTCCTAGGCAATCACTTGCTAGCAACTGTGTCCACTTAACACTTGGTCACTTTCGCGCGAGGTGCTAGTCAAAGACTAACTCCTGGGGCTTAGACCAACCAGTGTCTTCTTTATACTGTTCCTTAGTTGGACAACTCTGTGAGGAGCATCTAAGGCCAGATTGTGTAATTAGAATGAGGAATGAGCCTGGTACATATAGTCCTAGGCCTGGCTTCTAAGGTGTGTGGGCAGTGACACTTTTGGGGTGGTCACTCCAAACCACCTCACCAGTCCGCCAATTGGCGCATCCACTGACCGCCAAGTGGCGCACTCTCCTCATGCATGGAGAAATGTCTAAGAAACTTCCCCTGTGCTAGAANCGAGACGCAGTCCTGCTTCCTGCTTGCCCATGAGACCGCACCACCGTTGAGAAGACAAACAAACCCTGAGGTGGACTTCCTGTCATCAATCCGTCCTCCCCAGTCCGCGTCGGTGTAGCATGTCAGCCGCAGCAAGTCTGATCCTTCTAGACCTCCAAACCGAAGTCCGACGTGCCGAGTCTTTTTGAGGTAGCGAAAAATCCGCTTCACGACTTGCCAATGTTCTGGCCCAGGGTTGGCCACAAACCTGCTCACCTGACCCACTGCAAAAGCAATGTCAGGTCGTGTTCCCACCATTGCATACATGAGGCTTCCGACGGCGGACTGGTATGGAATGTTTTGCATCTCCCGCCGGTCTGCCTCGTTGCTTGGTGACATGGAGGAGGAGAGCTTGCAGTCGGAGGGCATGGGGGTGCTGACGGGCTTGCAGTCCTCCATGTTGTAGCGCTTCAAGATGTCCATGATGTACTTGGTCTGGTTGAGCTCGATGGTGCCTGCTTTGCGGTTGCGGTGAACAGCAATCCCGAGGTAGTACTCGAGAGGTCCCATGTCCTTCATCTTAAATCTGCTGGCCAGATTTTTCTTGAGGTCCGTGAGGGCCTCCTGCGAGGAAGAACACATGATAAGATCATCCACGTACAACGCCACAAGTAGCAAGCCACGTTCGTCCTCCCGCACATAGACGCTAGGGTCATTTTTGCAATGTGTGAAGGAGATCTCAGCCATGAAGCTGTCCATCTCCTTGTACCAGATCTGTGGGGCCTGTTTCAGCCCGTACAGCGCCTTCACCAGCTTGCACACCTTACCCTCGGGTGCTTTGACACCTTCCGGTACCTCCATTAGCACCTCCTTGTCGAGCTTCCCATAAAGGAAGGCTGTCTTCACATCCATCTGGTGGATCTCAAGGTCTTTGGCGGCAGCGACAGCAAGCAGGGACCTGATGGAGGCAAACGTGACGACCGGTGCGAAGGTCTCATCGTACTCAGAACCTGCGCGCTGTGAGAACCCTTTCGCCACGACCCTTGCCTTGTACTTGTCGATGCTATCATCTTGCTTCCGCTTCAACCTGAGCACCCACTTTGAGCCCACCACGTGAGCGTTAGCGGGTCTGTCCACCAGCACCCATGTGCCATTTTCTTCGATGGACGCGAGCTCGCTGTCCACCGCCTCCTTCCACTTGGCCGCATCGGGCCTTGCCAGCGCTTCAGCCACAGTGAGCGGCTCTCCCTGAGCCAAACAGGACCAGCTCAGTCCAGTCCAGCTTCCAGTGTCAGCGTCGTACTTTGGAGTTTGTTTTCTTTGTCGTGTGCTGCGACGTTGCATTGCTGGTGGATGTTTGCCATGCTGTTGCTCCTGTGGTGTTGGCTGCCCTGGAGTTGAATTTTCCTCTTTTGAAGAGCCACTGGCCTCCGAGCTGGTCTCAGAGGCCTCGGACGTCTCCGACTCTGTGTCGGAGCTCGCCGCTGCGTCAGCCTGCGCAGCCGCTCCCCCTGGCACACCACTCTTCTTCACGGCCTGCCGCACTGGCACCACTTGCCAGTTTTCAGGAGCTTGATCTCCTGACTCTAGCAGCACCAACCACTCTCCCTGTTTTGGAGCTTC
>SZWC01003339.1:35044-56285 GCA_023375785.1 Penium margaritaceum | reverse complement strand
GCACCTGGAGAGAGCGTACCAGAGTTGAGCGAAGCGTGCCTTACAACTGGTCAGTGTGGGCCCATAACCCTTTGTCAACCGGCCTGAGGCAAACGGACTAGAAAACAGGGCCGACACAATAGCACCTGCCGTCCGCTCCTAGCATTTCAGCTAGGAGAAGATATCACCCTCAGGATCACGGTTCCACACTGAGCAGTTCCTAGGCAATCACTTGCTAGCAACTGTGTCCACTTAACACTTGGTCACTTTCGCGCGAGGTGCTAGTCAAAGACTAACTCCTGGGGCTTAGACCAACCAGTGTCTTCTTTATACTGTTCCTTAGTTGGACAACTCTGTGAGGAGCATCTAAGGCCAGATTGTGTAATTAGAATGAGGAATGAGCCTGGTACATATAGTCCTAGGCCTGGCTTCTAAGGTGTGTGGGCAGTGACACTTTTGGGGTGGTCACTTCAAACCACCTCACCAGTCCGCCAATTGGCGCATCCACTGACCGCCAAGTGGCGCACTCTCCTCATGCATGGAGAAATGTCTAAGAAACTTCCCCTGTGCTAGAAGGTCAAAAAACCTCCTGCGCACATCAAGGCTCGATCGCAGGACCTGTTGTCCCTAAGTCCAACATGCTATCCGTTGCGCTACACTTCTGGTGTCTCGCTTGGACTTGCACCACGAACAAGGTTTGGGGGACTTACTCCAAGGGAGCAGTGCATGCCCAACCTGTCCGTCAACCCATAGCAGTGGCCATGGGGCATAGAAGAACAACACGATGATGGCACTGGGAAATTTCGGCGGCTGTAGTAGGTCCTCTATGGCCTGAAGCAGTCGCCTCGGTGGTGGAACCAGGAGGTTAGTCGCACGCTCCTCCGCGGCGGCCTCTGGTGTAGCACCGCTGACCCCGTACTGTTCAGAGGGCAAACTTTCTCACCAAGACTTTCAGCGCAATGGTCTTCATATGTGCCATACACATTGTCAGTCTTTCATGTCTCCATGATCCGAGGTGATGGGTGCTTGTTGTCGACTTGTTGGTTTTCTCGCATCTCTCATTGTGCTCTGTTGTGTCCTCTTGGCTTGTGTACATCAGCGTGCAGATGACTGGTGGCAAGATTTGACGTTGCTGGAATGCCTTCCGATGGAGCCGACGCACGCTGAGGCCTACGAGCAGTTTGCTGGATCCTCCTCCCTCTGGCGACGTGCTCAGCTCCATTGGCATGCCTCCTCAGCGGTTGGGCCGCCGGTTGTCACTGCCACGGCAGATGCTCTTTGCATGTGTCCAGCACTGGATCTGACTGTACCATTGTGTCTGCAATGTCATGCTCTGCTTAGGGTCCAAATCTCATGTTAGCGTGGCACTGTTGGTACTAGGGACTATCATAGGCACTGCCTGGGTTTGGGCAACCATACTCCTCACTACTGTTTTTCTAGCTGTTTCGGACCACACGACTGCGTTCATAGCGTTGGTATTATGGTCTGGTCCAGTTTTCAGGCAAAACACACGACACCCGGGTTCTGGGCTGTCGGCTATCTGGCAAGGCCTACCGAGAATACCCTGCCTTCCATAAAATAGGTCTCTTTTCTGATTGGCTGGTTAGCTAAGTAACAAGCTCTACAGAGCTGTAGGAGTGCTAGAACTTGGAGGGGTCTCCCATTGTTGCTCATTCTTCATTGCTAATCAGTGACTTCAAGTTTTTTGCTACTTTCTGGCGCTAACATTGGCGTGTACATTACTGAGTAACAAACCCAGAGCACTCAGACTTAGACTCTAGAGTGGAAGACTGAGGGAGAACCAAACTGAGCAACGAGCGTGGAAGCCCGCATGCTGCATCAAAATCACTACTACCCCAACCTGCGATTTAGGAAAGTTTCAAGCTTGCAATCAAAGCTAGAGCGTAGTAGTAGTAGTAGACAACTGGCGTACAGGTACCTGACTATGCCGGTGGACCCCTATACGTGCCAGTGCAGGGGAAATGCTACTGGATTTTTCTTGGCAGAATTGACCCGCCTGGTGGCGGCGTAAGATTTTTCCCACAGCCACAGGGCGAGGGGAAATGCCGCCGGATTTTTCCCGGGAGCATTGACCACACGGAACGAGGTGAGCCCCGTCAGACATCTACTGGCGACGACGCACGTGGTGATCTCATCCAGGTGTAGTGACTAGCAACAGCAGCAAGAGGTAGTAGCAGCCTGCAGTAGTAGCAGTAGTAGCAGCTTGCAGTAGCAATGAGCAATGGCAGCAATAGTCAGCAGCAGCTATACGCAAGAGCAGCAGCCGGCAGCAGCAACAGCTCATAGTAGCTCGCAGTAGCACCAACCCGTAGTAGTAGTAGCCCGCAGTAGCAAGTAGTAGTAGTAGCAAGCAGCAACAGCTCGGAGGAGCAGCAGGAGCAATAGCATCTGGCTGCAGCAGCAAGAGCAGCGAGCAGCAGCCGACAGCAGCGAGCACCACCTTGCGGCAGCAACTGCAGCAGTGGCCAGCAGTAGCAGCTGCTGCTGCACCTGTTTGCAGCCTCCTGCTTGTAGCAAGTAGCGAGCAACAAGCAGCAAGCTTGCTGCTCGCAGCGAGTAGCAAGTAGCATGCAACAAGTAGCAAGCTCGCTGCTCGCAGCTCGCTGCTCACAGCGAGCAGCGAGCTCGCTGTGACAAACGGAAAAAAAGGAAACACAAAAAATCCCCCACCCCGCAAGTAGCCCTACAGCTGTTGCCGTCACCACCATAGCTGCTGCAGCAGTCACAGCAGCCGTAGCAGTACACAAACATTTCACGGAAGCAGCAGCAACAGTAGAAGCTACTGCTACAACAGAAGTTGTAGCAGCAGCAACAACAACAAAAACAACTACAATAGTAGTAGTAGCTGTGCTACAATAACAGCCGCAGCAACAGCAATAGCAGCAGCAACAGCAGACCACCAATAGCAGCAACAGCTACAGTAGCAACAACAATCGTAGCAACAGCAATAGCTGCCCTGTAGCTGACACAACAACCGCTTCAACAACAGCCACTACTGATGTCAGCAATCCTCAGCTGACGTCACTGCTGACATCATCAACACAAAACAATCTACAGCAGAAACGCTACAGATAACGTAGCAGCAGCTACTGATATCAACCATCCTAGACTAAGAAAACTACTGACATCACTGATGACATCAGGAGCCAAAAAAAAGAAAAAATAAAGAAAGGGGAACAAGAAGGGGCAACAGAACCCACCATGGCCAACAGCCCCAGTGGGGAGGGATCCTCCTCTATTGGGGGGATCCCCAGCCCCCCCTTTTTGCAATAGTTGTAACATCTGCAGGAACAACAGTACTTGCAGCACCAGCACCAGGAGGAACAACAGCAGGAGCAGCAATAGCAGCGGCAACAACAGTAACAGTAGCAACAGCAGTAGCAGTAGCAGCAGTAGTCCATAGGCTTCATCGCCGGCGCCTCCGACCTCCTCGCCGCAATTCAGCAACAGCTTGCCGCACTGACGCAGCAACTTGCAGCACTGTAGCCACTTGCATCACAGACCTACACGAGTGCCTTGCCTCCTTTCCTTCCTCATGGGTCCGCTAGCCTCCCTGTGTCTGCTGCCATGCATTACATGGCAGAGCAACAAACTCAACGCCAACGACAGACGGTGACTTCAGCCCTTGGCCACACTCTGAGTGCCGGCCGCAGACCGTAGGACTTTGAGACCTCGCCCCCATCGCTTTAGGCCGGCGAGCAGTTCTGGAGCTTGGAGCTCAAGTTCCGCATTTGGGCACAGGGTAAGGGCTTATGGCCATATTACACTCTCCCGTACGATTCCACCTAGGCCAACCAGCTGCATGATGCTGGTCGTGCCATACGTGCCCTCGTCCCGGTCGCTCCTCCGGCATTACGCCTAGCCAATGAGCCCTTCCTCGGCGACTTCACCATTGGCGTGACTCCAAAACTTGCAGCCGCATGGTACGTCCTCACCCGTCCCCATTGCCTGTCCAGCAAAGTTGAAACCAGCAGTCTGCTTTTGGAGTTCAACTCCCCGCACATGGGGGAGATCGAGACCGTCACCTCTTACTGGTAGCTGGCTGAGGATATCCTCTGTCGCCTAGGCAGCTCTGCTGCATCCCCTCTAGTCGCGCTCTTCACTTTCAGTACGATGCCACCAACGCGTACGCCGACATCTTTTTCCACTACACCCAGGTTGTCCTCTCTACCATGGCGGCCCAGGGCACCCTCATACCACGGGCATAGGAGCTCTTTCTCAAGATTTAGGAAGCTCCTCCAGAGTCTCGCATCTAGTGCACAGAGGCCCTCGCCTCCCCTGCCGTGGCCTCAGTGGCCGTCACTTCCCCCGCAGCAGCTGCATCCACCATCTCCTCGCCGTCAGCAAAGAAGAAACGCAAGGGCAAGAAGAGCAAGGGCCAGCAGGAGTAGTAGCAGTCGACCGGGTCTAGTGGTTGTGGCTCGGTCTCCCACAAATGTGGCCAGCCAGGACATGGGTGGTACACGTGCCTACTACCGACGGATGAGGTGCGTGTTATCGCCACCATGCATCACCAACGTGAGCATCGTCTCGCCTCTACCGCCGTAGCTGTCGCCGGCCCTGATGCCTCCACCACGTCTAGCGGCTCCACTCCTCCGACAGCCATACCGGTCCCATCGTCGCCAGCTCCGTAGCAACATCATCCGCAATTGTCGACGTCTCTGTTTCCATCTCCAGTGCAGTACTCCTCCTATCCACACTTCGGCGCTGTCACTCCGCACTCATTTGATACTCTCAGACCGTCCACTCGTGAGCATCATTTGGAGCGCTTCATCACGCTCCAGCTCGGCTTGCCTCGTCCTCCCCTCCAGGGAAGTGCAAGTTGCGTCACCTCCTACCCATCTGCCTTGCCCTGCATGAATGAGACTGAGCTACGGTCGTGTCCTGCTTCCTCGTCCGCCTTGTCTCCTCTTGTACCCTCTTCTGTCCCTCTCTATAACGACGTCGCATGGCTTGATGATTGGTAGTCTCTGTTTGCGCCGCCGTCCATTGCATCCACGTCTCTTGCTTGCTGCCATGTGATTGTTGGTGATTTGGTGACTCCGGTCCAGGACCCTTCGGAGACAGGGATCATCGACTCCGGGGCCACGCATCACATGACCATGTCTTGCGAGGCCTTCGGTGTGCTTGGACCTGTTGGCGATATGTCCAGTTTTTAGAGGGGCTCCGGACAGGTGTCACCTATCCGCGGCATCGGCGTCGTTCGTTTTCGTGGTCCTACCGGTGATGTCTTCGTGACCAATGTCCTCTTTGTCCCAGGTCTTGAGCTCAGCCATCTATCCGTCACTGCCCTTGACCACATGAGCATGGACGTTCTGCACTTGCGTGGCGTTAGCACTGTGTCATTACATCCATCCGGTCTTGTCGTTCTGCACGCCACTGCCCATGGCAAGCTATGGTACGTACCTCGTCTGTCCTCTCCCCCCGTCCCCTCCCCTTCCGCCTCCACAGGCCATGTGTTTGTAAATAGAACACTCTCATTGCAGAACACACGTCTCTTGCACCGATCCCTTTGCCGCGTCCACTTTGCTTCCGTCGATAGCATGCTTCGCACCCAGCCGGCCAAAGGCCTTGACCTGGACTCGTTCCCTTGGTCGTACCCCGCATAGTACATTGTGCTCAGGGCAAGATGCACTAGTCCACCTACCCTCAATCCTTTTCGTGTGCGTTTGCCCCTCAGGACCTTGTCTATTCCGCTGTCATGGGTCATCTCACTACCGATTCCGTCGGGGAGCATGGATGCTATGTCCTCACCCTCACTGTTGAATACTCTCGCTTCCGCTAGGTCTTCTGCCTTCGCCATAAGAGTGATGTCGCTCCTACCCTTAGGGACGGGCTTGTCCATGCGGAGCATTGGCCCCTTTGCCACTTCTGTTTTGATCGCGGTGGCGAGTACATGGGAGAGACCATGACTTTTCGCGCCTCCCACGGTATCCACCACGAGACGTCGGCACCTTACACACCGGCCCAGAACGGCGTCTCCAAGCGGTGGGACCGCACCCTGGCTGACGCCGTCCGCACCATGCGGCTTGAGTTTGGTGTCTTCGATGGCTTCTACTTCGAAGCCATGGCCTACATGACGTGGGTTTGGAATCGGATTCCCCATGGACCCTTTCCCTGCCAGTCCACGCCGTTCGAGCATTGGTGCGGTCAATGTGCTTTCCTCCGCCCGACTCATGTCTTGGGCTGCATGGCCATTGTGTGGCTGCCCGCCCCGGAGCAGGGCGGCAACCTCGCCCCCCATAGGCGTCCTTGCACCTTCCTCGGTGTCAGTTCAAAGCCTGGCGCTTCTGGGATCTCTCTCGACATGGCATCATTGAGTCCTGCAATGCCCTCTTTCATTAGGATTTGTTTCCCCATGATCTCGTTCGCTCCAGCTCGTCGTTGTCCCTCCCGTTACGGAAGGGAGTGGTGAGTCCGTCCCCCGTTCTATTGCTTCCGGGTGGCACATCACATGGTCCCTCCGAGCCGGTAGCCCCAGTCGCGTTCGCTGGCCCCCTCGGGCCGGCAGCCCCAGTCGCGTCCACGTCCCGATCGTGGAGGGGCAAGCACCTCCGCGCCGGCAGACTCGTCCGTGTCTGCTGGTCCCTCCGTACCAACAGCCCCATTTGCCTCAGCCAACACCTTGAACTTAGTGCCATCCATTACCCTACCGCGCTACATGCGTGGCCCAGGCGACAGCCTCCGACCCAGGTCGTTAGAGAGTACGCAGACCGCCACACCGTGCACTATGGCGCCTCGACCCCCCGTTGCCCCACGTGTCTCTTCCACTCCTACGATAGTGAGAGGTGACCCTGGCACCAAGGTCCTTGCCCTAACCAACTCGGCCATCGTTGCAGACCTCCACCCGGGCTACGCACTGGGCTATGCCATGCTCCATCAGGAGCATCGGCATGCCGTCACAGCTGTTGTCCCACGCATCCCACTTGGAACTCGAGATGCACACGCCCTCGTAGTCTGCTCCACCGCACGCCCGAAGGACCCAGCCACCCTACACAAAGCTCGAGCCTCCCCGAGGCCGCACACTGGGATGCTACCTGCGTGAACAAGCTTGCTGCTATCCGGCAGCACCACGTGTATGACCTCGTCAATCTCCCTCCAGGTCGGAAGACTAACGGTGCCAAATGGGTCTTCCGGCAGAAATGGAAATCAGACAGGTCCTTGGACAAGTACAAAGCCCGCCTCACAACCTGGGGTTTTGCTCAGGTCCTTGGGGTTGATTACGACCAGATCTTTGCCCCAGTTGGCCGATTCTCCACTAGCCGTGTGCTTTTCAACCTAGTTACCCAACATGGGTGGGAGCTCCATCAGATGGACGCGAGCAACGCTTTCCTCCATGGCTCCCTCAAGGGTGAGGAGTTCTACATGGTACAACCTCCAGGCTTTGACGACGGCAATGGGAATGACTACCGGATGCGGAAAGCCCTCTATGACCTGAAGCAGTCGCCTCGGTGCTGGAACCAGGAGATTAGTCGCACGCTCATCCGCGACGGCCTCCTACGCAACAATACGGACCCTGTTGTGTTCATCACCCTGCGAGGCCAGACCTTCGCCGCTGTCTTAGTCTACGTCGACGATCTCCTCATTGAGCCTCCAGATGTGGCTGTCGTCCACCGCATCAAGGACCTGTTGCACACTGCTTACCAGATGAAGGATCTCTTGTGTGCACAAGTCCTCTTGCGCATGGAGCTCCAGCATGACCGCTCCTAGGGCATCTTGCACGTCCATCAGGCGGCCTATGTACAGACTCATTCCACTCGCTTCGCCGAGGATCTTCCCCTCATGCCGAGTGCATCATCACCTATGTCACCTGATCGCAAGGTGAAGCTGAAGAACTGTGACCCGACCGTTGTGGGGGAGCCAGTTGATGTAACCACGTATCTGTGAGTCATCGGGTCACTGATGTTCCTGGCGATGACGACGCGCCTAGACATCGCGTTTGCCGTCAACCTCCTGGCTCATTTCTCTTAGGAGCCGCGTCTCCTCCACTTCCAGGCTGCAATCCCAGTAGTGCTCTATGTCATCTCGACTCCACGTCGAGGTCTCATGTTCTGTCAACAGCCGTCTGTTGTCGCGCTGGGCTACACCGACAGTGACTTGGTTGACAGTCAAGATGGTAAGAGCCGCACAGGCTGGATCTTTTTGATTGGCGGCACGGCTGTGTCCTGGCACCGTGGTAAGCAAGGGTGCATTACACGCAATATGTAGCCCTTGGCTCAGGCGCATGTTAGAGCGTGTGGTTATGTCGTTTGTTTTCCGAGTTGCGTCAGTCTATCGTATCCATCATGTTGCATTGTGACAATGAGAGTGCCATGGCCATCACCGACAATGACAGCGTGCATCACACACCCACAAAGCACATCAATGTTGAGTATCACTATGTGCGTTCAGTGTTGCATGACGGCAGCGTCAACATTGTGTGGGTTGAGACAACACGATAGCTGGTTGACTTCTTGACCAAGGCATTGAAGCGTGACTCATTCAAGAAGGTCATGAATTGCACTCTTTGTCCCAGCCTGCGTCTTTGTGTACCCTAGGGGTTTTTATGTGTCAAATGTGTCGCTGTCCGCCCATGTGCACTACGCTTGTAAGTCATGGGGGAGTGTTGGTTTTTTTCGCATCTCTCATTGTGCTCTGTTGTGTCCTCCCGGCTTGTGTACATCTGCATGTAGATGATTGACGACGAGACTCGATGCTGCAAGAGTGTCGTCCAGTGGAGCCGACGCAAGCTGAGGCCTACACACTGTTCGCCTGAGCCTACTCCCTCCCGCCATGTGCTCAGCTCTTTCGGCACGCCTCCTCGGCGGTCGGGCCGCCGGCGGTCACTGCCACGGTTGATGCTCTCTACATGCGTCAGCGTTGGATCTTACTATACCATTGTGTCTCCAGCGGCATGCTCTGCTTAGGGTCCAAGTCTCATGTTAGCGTGGCACTATTGGCACCAGGGACTATTGAGCTAGAAACTGCTAAAGCGCAGTTTGGGACACTAGCATTGTTGATGTAGCGTGCGGGCTTCCACGCTCGCTGCTTAGTCTATTGGACCCTCTGTCTGTCGCTGTAGAGTCTAAGTTTGAGTGCTCTGGGTTTGTTACTCAAAAGTGCGTGCGCGAGTGTTAGCGCCAGCTTACACTGGCGCACACTTTAGTTTTCAGCTGCCAGAAAGCAGCTGAAAACTAAAACCGATTGATTCGGAATTAAGAATGAACAACAATGGGAGACCCCTCCAAGTTCTAGCTCCCCACCAGCTCTATAGAGCTTGTTACTCAGCTAACCAGCCAATCTGAAAATAGACCTTTTTCATGGCAATGAGAGTTTTCTCGGTGAGCCCTGCCAGATGGCCGATAGCCAAAAACTCGAGCGTTGCTCGTTTTTCCTGAAAGCTATACCATACCATCATACCAACGCTACAAACACAGTCGTGCGGCCAAAACTAAATAGAGAAATAGCAGCGAGGAGTTATGGCTGCCTGAACCCAGGCAGTGCCTACAATAGTCCATGGTGCCAAAGAGTGCCACGCTAACATAAGACTTGGACCCTAAGCAGATCATGACGATGCAGGCGCAATAACATAGTCAGATCTAGCGTTGGGCGCATGCAGACAGCGTCTGCAGTTGCAGTGACCGCCGGCGGCGAGACCGCCGACGAGGCCTGTCGATGGAGCTGATCACGTCGTCGTAGTGAGGAGGCTCCAGCAAACTACGTGTAGGCCTCAGCGTGTGTCGGCCCCACCGGACGACACTCCAGCAGCATCGAGTCTCGCCGTCACTCATCTGCATGCTGATGTACACAAGCCGGGACGACACAACAAAGCACAATGAGAGATGCAAAAAAACCAACACTCCCCCATGACTCACAAGCATAGTGCACATGGGTGGGCAGCGACACATTCAACAGACACTCCCTCAGGGCACACAGAGATCCAAGCCAGGACAAAGAATGCAACTCACGGACGTACACCGACCAAAGTCACAGCCTTCTTGAATGAGTCGCGCTTTAGTGCCTTGGTCAAGAAGTCAGCCAGCTGCCGTGTTGTCTCAACCCACACAATGTTGACGCTACTGTCATGCAACAACGAACGCACATAGTGATACTCAACATTGACATCCTTTGTGCGTGTGTGATGCATACCATCATTATCGGCGATGGCCATGGCACTCTCGTTGTCACAATGTAACGTGCTGAATGTGACAAACTGACGTAACTTGGACAATAGACAACACAACCACACGCTCTCACATGCGCCTGAGCCAAGGTCCAAGGGCTGTACTCAGCAGCAGCAATGCTGCTTCCAATGCACCCTTACTTGCCACTACGCCAAGACACAGCCGTGCCACCAATCCGAAAGATCCAGCTTGTTTGGCTCTTACTGTCTGGAGTGCCAGCCCAGTCACTGTCGATGTAGTCCACCGCGACAACAGACGGCTGTCGACGAAACATGAGACCTCGCCATGGACTCGAGACAACATAGCGGAGTACTCGGGTCGCAGCCTGGACGTGGAGGTGACGCGGCTCCTGAGAGAACTGAGCCAGGAGCTTGACGGCGAACACGATGTCTGGGCGTGTCGTCGTCGCCAGGAACATCAGTGACCCGATGACTCGCAGATATGTGGTCACGTCAACTGGCTCCCCCACAATGGCTGGGTAAGAGTTCTTCAGCTTCATCTAGACATCAGGTAACATGGGTGAGGATGCGCTCGGCACGAGGGGCAGATTCTCGGCATGCGAGTGGAAAGAGTCTGTACATAGGCGGCCTGATGGACGTGCAAGATGCCCAGAGAGCGATCATGCTCGAGCTCCATGCCCAGGAAGACTCGAGCACACCTGAGATCCTTCATCTAGTAAGCGGTGTACAGGAGGTCCTTGACGCACTGGATGGTAGCCACGTCTGGCCACGCAATGACGAGATTTTTTACGTAGACTAGGATAGCGGCGAATGTCTGGCCTCATGGGGTGATGAAAAGTGCGGGGTCAGCAATGCTGTGCAGGAGGCCGTCGCGGAGGAGCGTGCGACTAATCTCCTGGTTCCAGCATGGAGGTGACTGCTTCAGGCCATAGAGGGCCTTCTGCACCCGCCAGAACCTTCCCAGGGCCGTCGTGGAAGCCTGGAGAGTGTACTATGTAGAGCTTTTCACCCTTTTGTGAGAAATGGAGGAAAGCGTTGCTTACGTCCATCTCATGCAGCTCTCACCAGTGCAGGGTAAGGCTGAAGCGCTCCGGGCTAGTGGAGAATCAGCAAACTGGGGCAAAGATCTGGTCGTAGTTTACCCCAGGGACCTGAGGAAACCCCTCTTGGACAAGTACAAGGCCTGCCTATGAGGCAGGCCTTGTACTTGTCCAAGAACCCATCCGGCTTCCATTTGCGCCGGAAGACCCATTTGGCACCAATGGCCTTTTGACCTGGAGGCACATCCACGATGTCATACACGTGGTGTTGCTGGATAGCCGCGAGCTCGTCGACAGAGGCAGCATCCCAATGTGCAGCCTCGGGGGAGGCTCAAGCCTCGCGTATGGTGGTTGGGTCTGCCGGGTGTGCCGTGGAGTGGACTACGAGGCCATGTGCATCTCGAGCTCCAGGTGGGATGCGTGTGAGTGTAGCCGTGACGGCATGCCGATGCTCTTGATGGAGCATGGCGTAGCCCATTATGGAACGGGGATGGAGGTCTGCAATGATGGCTGAAGTGGTTAGGCCGAAAGCCTTGGTGCCAAGGTCTCCACTCACTTTCGTAGGAGTGGAAAAGACACGTGGGACGACGGGGGGCCGAGGTGCCACAGTGCACGATGTGGCGGTCTACGCACTCACTGATGGCCTGGGTCAGAGGCTCCCGCGTAGGCTATGCATGTAGCATAGTAGGGCAGTAGATGGCACCGAGTCCAAGGTGCTGGCGGAGGAAGACGCGGCTACTGGTACAAAGGG
The DNA here is from genome assembly GCA_023375785.1 of Penium margaritaceum. NCBI lineage: Eukaryota > Viridiplantae > Streptophyta > Zygnematophyceae > Desmidiales > Peniaceae > Penium > Penium margaritaceum. The sequence continues at coordinate 44,371 of SZWC01003339.1, read as the reverse complement.
ACCAGCGAACGCGGACGGTTCTGCCGGCCCGGAAGGACCACCATACGTGGAAGGGGCTGCCGCCGCAGAGGGGCGAGTAGACTCGACAGGGGCTACCACCTCGGAGGGACCAGCGGACGCGACTGGAGCTCTTGGCCCGGAGGGGCCAGCGGATGCGATTGGAGCTACCGGCTTGGAGGGACCGGTGGATGCAGACGGGTTTTTCGGCGTGGAGGGGCTAGCGGACGTGAATGCTGTTGTCGGACCAGAGGGGCCAACGGACGCGACTGGTGCTGCTGGCTCGGAGGGGCCAGCGTACGCGACTAGGGCTCCCGGCTCGAAGGGGCCATTGGACCGGCTGGGGCTGTTGGCCTAGAGGGGCCAGCGGACACGACAGGGGCCGTTGGCCCGGAGGGGCCAGCGGACGCAACTGGGGCCATTAGCCCGAAGGGGCCAACGGACGCGACTGGGGCTGCCAACCCGGGGGAGCCAGTGGACGCGGCTGGCGCTACCAACTCGGAGGGACCATGTGATGTTCTGCCTGGAAGCGGCAGGACGGGGGACATACTTACCACTCCCCTTCGCGATGGGAGAGACACCGATGAGCCATAGCCAACGACTACGGATGGTGTTGTTGCGGAGCTGGCGACGGCGGGACCAGTGTGGCTGTCAGGGGAGTGGAGTTACTCGATGTGATAGAGGCATCAGGGCCGGCAACAGCTACGATAGCAGAGGTGAGACGGCACTCACGCCGGCGGTGAATGGTGGCGATGACACGCGCCTAGTCTGCCGGTATTGAGCACGTGTACCATCCATGTCCTGGTTGGCCACAGTTGTGGCAGACCACGCAACCACCACTGGACCCTGTCGCCTGTTACTGCTGCTGTTGCATGCCCGTGCCCTTTTTCCCCTGCGCTTCTTCTTTGTTGACGATGAGGAGTTGGTGGATGCAGTTTCTACGGGGGAAGCGACGGCCACGGAGGCAACAACAAGGGGGGCGAGGGCCTCTTTGCACTGGATGTGGGACTCTAGACGAGCTTCCTCAATCCTGAGAAAGAGCTCGTATGCCAAGGGCATAAGAGTCTCCTGGGCCGCCATGGTGGAAAGGACATCCTGGGTGGAGTGGGCAAAAATTTCGGCTTACGCGTCGGTGGCATCACGCTTGATGGTGAGGAGCACGGCCAGAGGGGGTGGAGCAGAGGTGCTTAGGTGACGGAGGATTTCCTCAGCTCGCTGCCAGTAAGAGGTGACCGTCTCGGTCTCCTCCATGTGTAAGGAATTGAACTTTCGCACCAGACGGCTGGTCTTAACGTCGTTGGATAGGCGATGAAGACGGGTGAATACGTGGCATGCAGCTACAAGGTCTGGGGTCCGGCCAGTGGTGAAGTTGTCGAGGAAGGGCCCTAAGGCTAGGCATGATGCTAGAGGAACGACTTGGACAAGAGCGCGTACGGCACGACCAGCATCATACAGTTGGTCGGCCTAGGTGGAGTCGTATGGAAGAGTGTAGTATGCCCACAAGCCCTCATCCTGTGCCCAAATGCGGAAAATGAGTTCACAGCTCCGGAACTGCTCGTTAGCCTGAAGTTGCGTGGGCGGGGTCTCAAAGTGGCCTGCTGCCGACACCTAGAGTGGGGCCAAGGACTAAAATCACTGTCTGCCGCTGGCGCTAGATTTGCTGCCGCACCAGGTAATACGTGGCAGCAGACATAGCCGGGCTGGTGTGCCCAGGAGGAAGGAAAGGCGGCAAGGCACTGGTGTGAGTCTATGATGCCAATGGCTGCAGTGCTGCAAGTTGTTGCGTCAGTGTGGCAAGATGTTGCTGAATGGTGGCCAGAGGGTCGAAAGCGCCAGCAACGAAGCCTTTGGACTGCTGCTGCTACTGCTGCTGTTGCTGCTACTGCAGTTGCTATAGCTACTACAATTGCTACAAGAAAGGGGGGCTGGGGGTACCCCCAACAGAGGAGGACCCCTCCCCACTAGGGCTGTTAGCCATGGTGGGTTTTGTTGTCCTTTTTTGTGTGTGCTGATGTCAGTAGTGACGTCAGTAGGAATTAAGCTTAGGATCGCTGACGGCAGTAGCTACTACTACGTTATCTGCAAGGTTGCAACTGTAGATTATCTTCCTTCTTTTTGTTAATGACGTCAGCAGGTGACGTCAATAGTGACGTTAGCTGAAGACTGCAGACGTCAATAGCGGTTGGTGCTGGAGCCGCTGCTGTGTCAGCTACAGGGCAGAAGCTATTTTTGTTTTACCTATTGTTGTTGCCACTACTGCTACTGCTACTGTTGCTGCGGCTGTTGGTGTAGCAGCGGCTACTGCTACTAATTTAGTAACTGTTGTTATTGATGATGCTGCTGCTGCGGCTGCTGTTGCAGCAGTAGCTGCTGTTACTATTGCTGTTGCTAAGCTACTACTGCTGCTGCTGCTAAGTTACAACGTGGTGTTGTGGCTGCTGCAGCAACTGTGGTGGTGGCTACAGCCGCTTTAGGGCCACTTGTACGGTGGGGGATTTTTTATGTGTTTCCCTTGTTATTTCTTTCTTTTGTCATAGCAAGCTCGCTGCTCGCTGTGAGCAGTGAGCTCGCTTCTCACTGCATGTTGTTCGTTGTTCGCAGCGAGCAGCAAGCTTGCTGTTTGTAGCTTGCTGCTCGTGGTGTGCAGCGGGCTGCGAGCAGCTGCAGCTACTGCTGCTACTATTGGCTGCTGCCACAAAAGTTGGAGGCTATCGCTCGTTGCTACTGCTGCTATAGCCGGTTGCTGCTGTTGCTCGCTGTTGCTATTGCTGATGGTTGCCGTTGCTACTGGAGCTGCTATTGCTGGCTGCTGCTGCTACGAGCTGCTGCTGCTGCCGCCTGCTACTCATGCGTACAGCTGCTGCAAGCTGCTGCTGCAAGCTGCTGCTGCCACTACTCGCTACTACAGTAAGCTGGTGTTGCTGTTGCAAGTTGTTGCTGCCAGTCACTATACCTGGGTGACGTCGCCGCGTGCGTCGTCGCCAGCTGGTGTCTGACACAGCCTGCCGCTCACCTCCTCGCGTCACGCGTGGGGGTCAGTGCTGCCGGAAAAATCCGGCAGCATTTCCCCTGGCCCACTGGCCGTGGGAAAAAATCTGACGCCGCCACCAGGCGGGTCAATGCTGACAGAAAAAATCCGGTAGCATTTCCCTTGCATTGGCGCATATGGGGGTCTACCGGCGTAGTTAGGCACCTGTACGCCAGTTACCAGCTGCTATTGCTATCCTCCGGCTCTGATACTAAGCTAGAAATTACTAAAGTGAAGGTTGGGGCAGTAGCGTTGTTGATATTCCGTGCGAGCTTCCAGGCGCGTTGCTTAGTCTATTGCCCCCTTAGTCTGCCGCTCTAGAGTCTAAGTCTGAGTGCTCTGGGTTTGTTACTCAGAGGTGTGCGCGCCAGTGTTAGCACCAGAAAGCAGTTGAAAACTTAAAGTGACTGATTAGGAGTGAAGAATGAACAACAATAGGAGACCCCTCAAAGTTCTAGCTCCCCCGCCAGCTCAGTAGAGCTTGTTCCTCAGCTAACCAGCCAATCAGAAAATACACATATTTTCTGGTAGGCAGGGTTGTGTTGATGAGCCCTGCCAGATGGCCGACAGCGCAAAACCCGGGCGTCGTCCACTTTGCCTAAAAACTGGACCATACCATAATACTGACGCTGCGAACGCAGTCATGCGGTCACAAACAGCTAGAAAAATAGTAGCGAGGAGTTATGGCTATCCGAACCCAGGCATTGCCCGATAGTCCATGGTGCCAAACAGTGCCACGCTAACATGAGACTTGGGCCCTAAGCAGAGCATGACGATGCAGACGTAATGGTACAATCAGATCCAACGCTTGGCGCATGCAGACAGCATCTGTAGTGGCAATGACCGCCGGCGGCCTGACTGCCGAGGAGGCTTGCCGATGTATCTGAGCACGTCGCCACAGTGAGGAGGCTCCATCGAACTACGTGTAGGCCTCAGCATGCGTCGGCTCCACCGGACGACACTCCAGCAACGTCGAGTCTCACCGTCAGTCATCTGCACGCCAATGTACACAAGCTCGGTGGACACAACAGAGCACGATGAGAGATGCAAAAAAACCAACATATTGTAGGCACTACCTGGGTTTGGGCAGCCATAACTCTTCAGTGTTATTTTTCTAGCTGTTTCTGACTGCAGGACTGCGTTCGCAGTGTTGGTATTATGGTATGATCTAGTTTTTAGGAAAAACGGACGATGCCTGGGTTGTGGGCTGTCCGCCATCTGGCAGGGAAAACTTTGCCTGCTAGAAAGGGCCACATTGAGTTGGGGGCCCTGGTTGACCAAGAAACTTGACGCGACGACCCGCATTTCCGGATCCATCAGCGCTGAAGCCCATATTCGGGTAGCGACCAACGCGAGAGCCCTGCGTAGAGCCTCGCGCTTTGCGATAGCCGGTTGATGAGCCGGTCCCGGGCTCCCCGCCGTTGGTGGAAGGCCGCGGTCGATTGCAACCTGTGTAGTTGCCGTGCAACAAACTGATCATAAAGTTCTAATACACAAACCAGATAAAACTACTGGGTTTGCAGATCAAACGTAATTTCTTTGGCTTTGTCACACTGACTTGGCGTTCGCTCTCTTTGGTCAAGGGCTTGTGTTGACCCTCGACACGGCCGGGTCGCAATTCTACCAAGCAGGGTCCCTTTCGAGGGGCCCTGTTGTCGATGAGATAAGCCGGCAGGGCCTCGCAGTTGGTGAGATCGGCCGTCAGGTCCCATTTGTTGACATAGGAGTGAAACGGGCTTCCTAATCGAGCCGCTAGGCTAGCCCAGGCCCTGAGGTCAAACTGCCCTTGGCAGAAAATAGGTCTGTTTTCTGATTGGCTGGTTTGCTCGGTAACAAGCTCTATAGGGTTGGGGGGGAGCTAGAACTTGGAGGGGTCTCCTGTTGGTTGTTTGCGCTCATTGTGCTCTGTTGTGTCCTCCCGGCTTGTGTACATCGGCGTGCAGATGACTGACGGCAAGACTCGACGCCGGTGGAGTGTCGTCCGGTGGAGCCGACTCACGCTGAGGTCGTCTCGCTGTTCGCTGGAGCCTCCTCCTCTCCGGCGACGTGTTCAGCTCCATCGGCAGGCCTCCTCGGCGGTCGCACTGCCGGCAGTCACTGCCGCCGCAGTCGCTGTCTGCATGCGTCCAGCACGTACTGTCGTGCCTGCGTCGTCGTGCACTGCCTAGGGTCCCAGTTGCGTGTTGCATGACCCTGTTTGGCAGCATAAACCGTCGTGGGCACTATCTGGATTTAGGCTGCCATAACTCCTTGCTACTATTTTTCTAGCAGATTCTGACCGCACGGCTGCGTTNTCATTGTCAGTTTTCAGCTGCTTTCTGGCGCTAACTCTGGCGCGCGCGTTTTTGTGTAGCAAAACCCAGAGCCTCCAGACTTAGACTCTAGAGCAGCAGACTGAGGGGGCAGCTGACTTAAGCAACGAGCGTGGAAGCCCGCACGCTGCATCAACAACGCTGCTGCCCCAACATGCTGCATAGTTTCCAGCGTGGTATCAGAGCCAGAGCATAGCAACAGTAGCAGAAGACTGGCGAACAGGTGCCAGACAACGCCGGCGGACTTCCCATACGCGCCAGTGCAGGGGAAATGCTGCCGGATTTTTTCCGACAGCATTGACCCTCCTGGTGGCGGCGTCAAAATATTTCCCACGGCCACTGGGCCAGGGGAAATGCTGCCGAAATTTTTCGGCAGCACTGACCCCCACGCGTGACGCGAGGAGGTGAGCGGCAGGCGGCGTCTGACGGCTGTGGGCGACGACGCACGCGGCAACGTCACCCAGGTGCAGTGACTGGCACCACCAGCAGCAGCAGGCACAAGCGGCAGCTCGCAGCACCCTGCAGCAGCAGCAGCTCGCATCAGCAGTAGCAGTAGCTCGCAGCAGCAGCAGCAGCAGCCCGCAACAGCAGCAGCTTGCAGCAACAGCAACAGTAGCGTGCAGCAGTAGCAGCAGCGTGCAGTAGCAGCAGCAGCCCGCAGCAGCAGCCGGCTGCAGCAGCCCGCAGCAGCAGCACGCAGCAGCAGCAGCACGCAGCAGCTACAGCAGCCTACAGATGCAGCAGCAGCAGCAGCAGCTGCCGGTCGCGGCTGCTGCTGCCCGCTGCTCGCAGCGAGCGAGCAGCGAGCAGCAGCCCGCTGCTGCCAGCGAGCAGCAGCTCGCTGCTGCTGGGCGAGCAGCAGCCCGCTGCTGCCAGCGAGCAGCAGCTCGCTGCTGCTGGGCGAGCAGCAGCCCGCTGCTCGCACCAGACAGCGGGCTGCTGCCCGCTGTGACAAGAGAAAAAAAAAACGAAAAAAAAAGGCGAACACAAAAAATCCCCCATCCCCGCTGCAGCAGCCTGCAGCTGCAGCGAGCAGCTGCTGCAGCTCGCAACAGCTGCAGCGAGCAGTTGCAGTAGCCCGCAGCAGCTGCAGTAGCTCTCAGCTGTAGCAGCGAGCTGCAGCAGCTCGCTGCTGCAGCAGTAGCAGGCACAGCTGCTGCTGCAGCTCGCATCACGAGCAGCAGCAGCTGCAGCACCCGCAGCAGCAGCATCAACAGCTACAGCAACAGCAGCAGCTGCTGTAGCAGCAGCAGCAACAGAAGTAGCAGCAGCAGCAACAGCAGCAGCAGCAGCAGCAGCGGCAGCAGCAGCAGTAGCAGCAACAGCAGCAATAGCAGTAGCAGTAACAGCAGCAGCAGCAGCAGCTGCAGCAGCAGCAGCAGCAGCAGTAGCGGCAGCAGCAGCATCAGCAGCAACAACAGCAGCAGCAACAGCAACAGTAGCAGCAGCAGCAGCAACAGCAGCAGCGGCAGCAGCAGCAGCGGTAGCTACAGCAGCATCAGCACCAACAACAGCAGCGGCGGCCCCAACATTCCCCGCTGCTGACGTCAGCACCCCTCTGCTAATGTCACTGCTGACGTCACTACTGACGTCACTGCTGACATCATCAACAAACAAAAAAAAGGAACAAAGGGCAAGGGGGAAAGCACCTACAACAAGAAAAAAAAAGGGACACCAAGGCATGGCTGATAGTCCAAGCGAGGGGGGGTCCTCCTCTGATGGGGGGACCCCCACCCCTCCTTTCTTGCAGCGCTTGCTGCAGCATCAGCAGCAGCACCCGCCGCCGCTGCAGCAGTAGCAACCGCCGCCGCCGCAGGACCTGCAGCTGCCGCCGTTGCCGCCGCCGTTGCAGCAGCAGCACCCATCGCCTCTCCAGCAGCAGCCGCCGCCGCTACAGCAGCAGCCGCCGCTCATACAGTAGCAGCCACCGCCGCTACAGGAGCAGCAGCCGCCGCCTCTACAGCAGCAGCCGCCACCGCCGCTGCAGCAGCAGCCGCCGCCCATACAGCAGCAGCCACTACCGCAGCAGCAGGAGCAGCCGCCCCCTCCATAGCAGCAGCAGCAGCAGCTGCCGCCCACTAGTGTCGTCGGCGGCAATGTTGACCCCCTTGCGGCTCTTCAGCAACAGCTCGCCGCCCTGACGCAGCAGCTTGCTGCGCTACAGCCGGTAGCTGCCCGGACTGCCACCAGTGGTCCACCATCGTTCGTCCCTCCAGGGCACGCCAGCCCAGCTGTGTCTGCTGCCACGTACTACCTGGCACAGCAGCAGACTCAGCGCCAGCGGCAGACAGTCACTTCCGTCCTTGGCCCCACTCCGGGTGCCTGCCGCAGGCAGAAGGACTTTGAGACGCCGCCGCCGCCGCTTCAGGCCGGCGAGCACTTCCGGAGCTGGGAGCTCAGCTTCCGGATCTGGGCGCAGGGTGAGGGCCTCTGGGCATATTACACCCTCCCTTATGACTCCACCCAGGCCAACCAGCTGTATGACGCTGGTCGCGCCGTCCGTGCCCTCGTCCCAGTCGCCCCTCCAGCTTCCCGCCTGGCCTTAGAGCCTTTCCTCGGCGACGTCACGGCTGGCGACATCCCAGACCCTGCAGCCGCCTGGCACGTCCTCACAAGGCCCCATCGCCTGTCCAGCGACGCTGAGATCAGCCGTCTGCTCCGGGAGTTCAACTCCCTGCACATGGGGGCAACCGAGACGGTCACTGCCTACTGGCAGCGGGCGGAGGACATCCTCCGTCGTCTCGGCACGTCTGCTCCGCCCCCTCTGTCCGCGCTCCTCACCATCAAGCGCGGCGCCACTAGCGACTACGCAGACGTCTTCGTCCACTACCCCCAGGATGTCCTCTCCACCATGGCGACCCAGAGCACCCTCATGCCCTAGGCATACGAGCTCTTCCTCCGCATTGAGGAAGCTCGCCAGGAGTCCCTCCTCCATCGCACGGAGGCGCTCGCATCCCCTGCCGTCGCCTCCCCTACTATCGCCTCCCCTGCTGTTGCCTCCGTGGCTGTCGCCTCTCCCGCCGCAGCTACCTCATCGTCGTCGGGGAAGAAGAAGAAGAGTCGGAATAAGAAAGGCAAGGGTCAGCCGTAGCAGCAGCAGCAGCAGTCGTTGACTGGGTCCAGCGGTGGTGGCTCGGTCTGCCACAACTGTGGTTAGCCCGGGCACGGGTGGTACACGTGGCCTCTCCCGACGGACGAGGCGTGCGTCATCGCTACCATGCGGCGCCAGCGGGAGCGCCGTCTCGCATCTGCCGTCGTCGCCGCTGCTGGCCCTTCCACCTTGACCTCGTCCAGCGGCTCTACCACTCCGGCAGCTCCGCCTGTCCCGCAGACACCTACGCCGCAGCAGTACTACCTGCAGCCGTCGGCGTCTCCGCTCCCTTCACCGGCGCAGTCCTCCTACTACCCGGGCTCCGGCACCGTCACTCTGCATTCCGTCTACGCTCCCGGGCCCTCCTCCCGTGAGCGTCAGCTGGAGCAGTTCATCGTGCTCCAGCTCGGCCTGCCTCGCCCTCCTCCCCAGGGAAGTGCGAGTTGCATCACCTCCTGCCCTCCTGCCCAGCCCTGCATGAGTGAGACTGAGCTGCGGTCGTGTCCCGTTTCTGCGTCTGTCTCATCGTCGCCCGTAGGCTCCTCCGCCCCTCTTCTTGATGATGTTGCTTGGCTTGACGATTGGCAGTCCCGTTTCGCGCCTCCGTCCACCGCGTCCGCGTCCCTCGCCTGCTGCCATGTGACCGTTAGCGATCTCGCGTCCCCGGTCCAGGACCCTGCTATGACCTAGATCATCGACTCCGGGGCCACGCATCACATGACGGCCTCTCGTGAGGCCTTCAGTATGCTCGGTCCTATCGGCGATGTCTCCGGTGTCCGGACAGGTTCCGGCCAGGTGTTACCTGTCCGTGGTGTTGGCGTCGTTCGTTTTCGTGGTCCTACCGGTGACGTCTTCTTGACCGATGTCCTCTTCGTCCCTGGTCTAGAGCTCAGCCTCCT